>JBBBDQ010001353.1:2675000-2867500 GCA_037127315.1 Ascarosepion bandense
ACAAAATAATGATATGGAAAGAGAAAAGTAGGTTATATTGAAAGTAGGTTCGTAAATACAGGAATAATATTAGTAAGAAATAAATATATACAAGTCTTGAAGTGAAGTCGTTGAAAATAGTATATCTATGTATATTATTCTAGCTGAGTGGAACTCAGAGCTAGTCTGACTTTTGATGTGGTAGTCTGTAGGTAACTTCGGTATCTCTCGGTAACTTACGTATCAGTTCCGGTACTCTCCGATAACTGGCACGGATATCTACGATTACTCTCTCTCTCTTTCTCTACCCAATTCTCTATGGCAGCAACTACTGTTCTCTCTATGGCAGGAGTATATGTATACTCAGTCGAGGCCATTATCATATGTAAAAGGTGTAATCCCACAACAGAATAAACACTTTGTTTCATGAGACATCACAAAAGAAGTCGCGAAACGAAAAATCCTGGACGAAAGACGAGTGAAAGGAGATATTAACAGAAATCACGGCATGATAAGAGTTAACAAGATGATAGAGCTGCATTGCTTGACAAAAGTCAGGGATGGAAGTAAAACAAAGATCTAGCAGTGAGCTGAGTCTATCAAGGTCATTGAGGAAACGTCTGAGGAAATCCAACATTTGCTCGAAAGATGGAAAACTTCATGGTATTAACCAGATCTGTGTCAGAGTTTTCCAGCCACTTGGCATGGTGAGCATTAAAGGCACCGAACACAAATATATTATGGAATCGATGAGAGGTAATGGCTATGTCTTTATTGTCCGAGATGGTGTCAGGCATGAAGATTCAGGAGAGGAAGGGGGCGGTAGAGAAAGAAAAGATAGCTAACAGAACTTCATAGAGAAAGACGGCGACATATGTAAGAATGGTCGAGAGATTCAAGAGAAATCATCCTAGCTAAAGACAGATATTCGCTGCCATAAACGCATATTGACATTGGAGTCCTTCCTACAGAGAGGAAGGTAACCAGGAATATAGGAAGGCGTTGAAAGATCAACGTTATTTTCACAGAGATCTAGGATGTCTGGGTTGTTCTTGTGGGGGGAAGAATTCTACTCTGCAAAAGTTGGTACGGATATCATGGATGTTCGAGATGTTGAGGGAGTAATATCAGTCAGTCGTCAAATGCAACATGTGTGGGAAGGGAACAGGCGGACACTGCAGCATAATATAGCCTCAGGGTTGCCTATCGACGGCAATTGCAGAAACACATCCATTCACAAAATGGCACTACAAGAATCTCTAATATTATTTAACTGTTCATCACAGCAGCCTCTTAGGACGTTACGCAATAGTTCTGGTTCCTAATTACCAGTCGGAAGTAGCAACCAGAAAACTGCCAATCCCGTAACCTCAGTATAAAAGACATTGCCACCATCCACACATATAAAGAAAACTTGCAACAGCACCACTGTTAAGACCCGAGGAGAGTAATAAACCCGGGAACCACTTCCTGAACAGAAAACAAGGAATAAGCCAATATTCTTGTTAAGAAAAGGAAGGTTATGAACCGGGTAGTAGTAGAGTATATCTACACCAATGTAAGGAAAAACCAAGAAAAAAATCAAGGAAAACATATTTCCTAAGTTGTAACTTAGTTAAATCAGGGAATACTTACGGATTCATTATAGGATTTGGACCAGTGTTGGTATTACTAAACAAACCAAAGAAACATCCTAGTATTACAGAAGTACAGATTGGGTTCTATAGCCATGGTTGACAACCAGTCTACCGCAGAAAGTAATGGCAACCTACTGCGGTATAAACTTCTGCCCAGTCAGTCCTGTCTCAAAAGAGACATGAACGCCCAACAGTGTATCACGTATGGCACTTAACTGACTGAACCTATGTATGAAACGCTGGCTAAAATGGGGAGGATAGCGTTCAAACACGGGGTGGAAAAGAGAAGAAAAATTAGTCACTACTTCAAGACGTTTAACGCAAGCATCTAGGTGAGGAGGAACGTTCATTTAAGAATACCTTTAAAAACAGAGAAATATGAAAGAGGCAGGAAAAGAAAGTAGAGAAAAACAAACATAAAAGTCAATTTAAAAAGAGAAGAAAAAAAAGAAAGTAATCTTCGCCATTTTAAAATGTTCTCGGACAAATTGGTAAGGTTTTATTTCAGAAAAGAAAAGAAAAGAAAAATTATTTTCAGAAAAATATAAATTAATTCCAGGATTTTATGTAATCATTGGTCGCCTGCTTTTTATGTTGAATGATTCGATCTTTAGAAGCAGCGTATTTTGGCGTTTGTTAAGAAATTGTATGCGTTCGAGGTCCCAAAACAGCCCTCCTCAAGTTGTGAATTCGGTATTCTATTGTTTAGAAGAGACAGGAAGATGGATTCAAACTTCAAACTTTGAGAAATATATGGATTATAACTTGAAAGAGGGAAATAAGCAGGACAAATTTCCGGACGTTTCTCTAATTTTATCATACCGATCCGCTAGCCAATATATCACACACTCCCGTACCAGTAAAAAACCTGGCATGGCGGACAGACATAATCTCGCTGCTGACCTTGAACGGGATCTACACTCTGTGGTGAATTGGGGCAAGAAGTGGTTTGTCAACTTCAATGCGTCCAAAACCAAGCTGTTGTCTGTCAACCATCACAGGCAACCTCTCCTGCCTCCCATAAGCATAGACCAAGCGATTCTCCCTGAGTGCAATACACTGCGCCTCCTCGGCCTCACTCTCTCTTCGGATCTCAAATGGAACCGCTACATCGAATCCATAGCTAAATCCACTGCTAAGAAGGTTGAGCTACTGTGTCGATCCAGGACGTTCTTTCCGCCTGAATCCATCCTGCATATATACAAGTCTACCATTCGACCCTGCATGGAGTACTGCTGCCATTTATGGTCAGGCGCCCCTGCCGCTCACCTCAGTGTTCTCGACAGGCTCCAAAGGAGAGTTAGTAACGTGATAGGTGGTGACTTGGCGGCTCGACTACAGCCACTTCCCCACCGACGAAATGTGGCCTCCCTTTGTCTGTTCTATAAGTACTTTCATGGCTTCTAATCAGACGAACTTAAGTCACTGATGCCTCCTGAACAGGTGTTTACTCGTGCAACCAGACTGGCAACTGGGTTCCACACATTCACAGTCAGGTTAGCCAAATGCAGACGACAATTCTACTCCTGCAGCTTCTTCTCTCGCACTTCCCGCCTGTGGAACTCGCTCCCATATTCTTGCTTTCTTGACGGCTACAACCTCCAGAAATTTAAATGCAATGTCACTATTCATCTACTAACCACTTGACTCTAGCCATTCCCTCGCCCCGTATATCTTTCCCTTTCTCTCCCCCTTTGCAACTGTCATCACACCTGCATTTTCATCTTTCTATTGCTTCTTTCTAATTGGTTTGTAATCCTTTTCTCCCTCCTCTAATTAATTTCCTTTCAGTTATGTAGGCCCCACCCGCACATAAGTGGCATTTACGCCTTGCCCGGGGTGAAATGATTAAAAAAAAAAAAAGCGCACACACGCGCGCGCGCGCGCACACACACACAAACACACACATACACACAAACACACACACACACACACACACACACACACACACATTACAAATCAACCATCCGTCCGTGCATAGAATACTGCTGTTATATATGGTAAGACGCCCCTTCAGTTCATCTTAGTGTTCTCAAAAGGCTCCAAAAGACAATCTGTAATATGATAGGTACCGACTTGGCAGCTCGACTCCAGCCAATTTTTTACTGGCGGAATGTGGCTTTCCTCTGCCTATTCTACAAATATTTCCATGACTGGTACTTCTGTTCCATCAGCTACTTTTCTCACACTTCCAGCCTGTGGAACTCCCTTCCGTATACTTGCTTTCCTGACGGCTACAACTTCTAGGAATTTAAATGCAATGTCAATACTCATCTCTTATCCACTTGACTCCAGTTCTTTATACATCACCCCGTGTATCTTGTTCTTTCTTTTCTCTCTACCTTCGAAACTGTCTTCACACCTGTGTTCCCATCCTTCTCTTACCCTTTCTCTTTTACCCTCTGTTACTGGTTCATCTTTGTCTTCACTCTTCTCCTGTTTAAACTTTTACTCTTATGTAGCCCCCTGTGCATCAGTGGCGGTACCGCCTTGCTTGGAGGTGAAACGATTTAAAAAACACACGTGTAGAAGTAGAAAGTGGGCGGCATTGGAGAACGCTAACCCGAAATATAATGTATATGCCTTTGTCAAATGCTGGGGTCTTCAAAAAATTGTGTCTATTAATTATAATGGATTTAAGTATTGTTAACATGGGCATATTTGATGGTACAAATTTTCAATATATCTCTAAATTATTAATTGATAAATAGGTATATACAATGTCCAATAACTTAGACCGATTTGTGAATGTGAACTAAGTTTAAGCGTGTAATAATTTTTTTCAATTTCTTTCAAATTGAACAACTTCAGTCTTTGGAAACTTCAACCATGGAAAGATTAACAATCGAACAGTGTGTTAAAGTTATCGAAGCCAATTATGAAAATGGACATTCAAACAAGAGAAGTTCCCAGGTCACATCATCTCTCGAAACACTGATGTTAATTGGTCATCACGATTGTGAAACTTGACGCATTATGATTTCTTGCTTTGAGTCGATCTCAAGATTAAAATCTATGCCAACACGCTAACAACAATTCAACAGCTGAAGGATGAGATAAGACATATCGGTGAGATCGGGAAGCAACTATGCAGAGACGTCATCAAAAGATTGATCAACGAGTGGAGATGTGACGCCGAAGCTTTGACTTCAGCGGCACATCACATTTGATTGGAGAGAGATTATTTTTCACACATAAATGTCCTTACTTAAAAAAAGGATCCAGTTGTGAAAAACATAAGATATCATTAATAAAATTGTTTTATTTACTTCTACTGTTCTAAATGGAACACTCTCTCTAAAGTTAGATAAATAGCTAGCTAGCTAGTTAGATAGATTAGAAAGATAGGTAGATATATTAGGTAGCTAGATAGCTAGATAGATAGATAGATTCCAACAGTTTGAGAGATAGCAATAAATGAATAACCTTTAAATAAGTATGAACCGTTTGCAATATATATATATATATATATATATTTCGAATTTTTTATATAGTATATATATTTGGCTTTATAAAAGGTAATACTATTTACATCAAGCCTTCCACATAAATCCTTTTCAGTATTAACAAAATTAATATTAATAGGATCTGATTTTGGGGACTTTACCTATATACTCTTCCTTATATATATATATATATATATATATATAAATTAGCCTTGTGAGCCAACAAACCTACCAATGTTTCACCTACACGGATCTTCAGGGAAGGTTGGCTTCCCTGAAGATCCGTTTAGGTGAAACCTTGATAGGTTTGTTGGCTCACTATGTTAATTTACTTATTCTGCTCTGCTTACGTATTGAACGCTTTTTTGTTATTGTTTACTCGTATCGGGTTGTCTCTTTGGGCTACATACTGGCTCGGTCCAAATTGCTTTGGCTGATGTTCATGTGCTTAGCTCTTTTTTTTATACAACCATCCTTTCCTTCCGCATATATACGCGGATGGTTTTTTGAAACGAGTATAATGATAAGTTTGCATACATATATATATATTACATAAATGTTAAAGAACAATTAGATTAAAACCTACTGTTCAAGCAAGAAGAGGGATTGATACAGAGCAGAGCTTAATATTGTAATTTTGTTATTTTGCTATTACAATGGTTCATAAAAGCATAATATCACGATACAAAAATGTTCATTTTTCAGAACAATACTGTTCTTCTTCAGGTGATATGTTAAAATAAATGGTGAAATTGTTTTTTTTTAAATATAAGTTGTCTTCGCTGTTTACATAAAACAGTCAATTTATCTCTACGGTTCCATTGTTCACCATTTTTAGGGAATCTTAAAATCTGCAGCTTTTCCCTCAGGTACAAAGGGAAGATGTCGTAGAACGACTTACAGACTCTTGTGTTTTTTCCAGAATTTTCCATTTTACTTTGTGGGATTTGTTTGTGACATTTAACTTCCAAAAATAAACAGAAAGGGATTTTTGGTTTCGGTACCTGTTGTAGTTATAAGTGCATATACCAACGTTGTTTAAAAGAGCTCTTAGTAGAGCTGATGTAAACTTTTTGATGTCATTTTACATTGGTACACAATAGAATTTGTTTGACAGTTGTTTAACAATTACCCACTCGAAAATAGGTATCAAACAAATTCTACTGACTTTAAAAAATTAATTAATTACAATGTTTCATCTATAACATATACTCCAAAATAATTAAAAAATGAAATGACCTACACAATACTTAATTGTTTTTCTTAATTCAATATAATTAAGTATACCATAGTTATTTAATCCTATTTCTGACCTAAACAGTCTAGCCCCTTTTACTCGCAGATCTGTTGTTCAATAAAAGAAATCTAAAATCCAACCTCCTGTTATTAATTATTGTCTAAAATCTATTGTTCAGTAAAAGAAACCTAAACTCCAACCTCCTATTAATAATTATTGTCTAAAAATGTAAGGCCCTACTATGTCTAGATCAAAGCCATCCTGACATAACCCAAATTTCCATGGTTACATAATTCTCATTTTTGATTGAACAATATTGAAACACCTAAAGCATTTCTCTAAATAGTACTCCGTCCCTAATTTTCTAAATAACCATGAAATAAACATATTTTAAAAATAAATCACTTTCACCATTTATTTTAACATATCACCTGAAGAAGAACAGTATTGTTCTGAAACATTTTTGTGTGGTGATATTATGCTTTTATAAACAATTGTAATAACAAAATTACGATATATCAATGCACACACACACACACACACACACACACACACACACACACACACATATATATATATATATATATATATTAAATACAAAAAGAATATGGGTTATAGGTAAAATTCCAAGAAAGATCCTAATAATATCAAAACTGATCCAACCAGAGGGCTTCATTTAAATAAACTTATCTATTTACACAACCAAATACGTATTTTTTCAAATAAAATTTCGAAAATAAAATATAAGAAATGATCAAATATATTCTTCCTTTTTTATTTTTTTACATCCCTTCCTATTTGCTTATTTTTTCCTTTTCCTTCTTTTTAAGAGAACTTTTAGTGTCTGAAAACTTTTAAGTTTTTCCCATAATCAAAGATTGCTGACGAAGTGAATTTATTTCACAGAAATGATCACCTGACACAAGTAATTTTCGAAGTTTTATTTGAAAAATACTATATCAATATATATATATTAAATATATTAAATATATGAATATGAATATCACATATATGAATAGCGACAAGCTTTTAAACCAGAAGCATGAAACCACAGT
The DNA here is from genome assembly GCA_037127315.1 of Ascarosepion bandense. Taxonomy (NCBI): domain Eukaryota; kingdom Metazoa; phylum Mollusca; class Cephalopoda; order Sepiida; family Sepiidae; genus Ascarosepion; species Ascarosepion bandense. Next base: position 2,682,355 of record JBBBDQ010001353.1, read on the forward strand.
AAACTGCAAGCACATTAAGGAACTAACCTTACAATCATGCTAAAAAATACTACAAAAGCCAGAGTTAAGACCCCCTAGAAATGATACACATTTCCTGTACTAACAACAGTCCTACATACACCACAAACTGTGACGTTAACTTTTTTTTAATTTAAAAAAAAAATTACTTTTTTAAATTAAAGATTCTATAGAAATAAATGATTTACTAAATTATAAATTAAGACTTAATATACATAATTAGATTAATTATAAAAACTGTCCTCAATACATACATTAAACTTCACCTATTACCTTAAATACAAACACATCTATTACCTATACTCCTATTACCTTAAATACAAACATTTAATCTTTCCTCCTACATAAAATTTTACTTATTACGCACCTATTACTTACCTATTACCTTAATTTTTTAACATTAAATTTTACCTCTTTAAATCTTACCGCAAACGGTGATCTAATTAAAATTTAAAATTTAAGAAAAAGAAAAATTCGATTTCCTAAATCCAAAATTAAGATTAAATATACAAAATTTGATTAATTATTACAACTCTGCTTAAATACAAAAATCTTCTGTCCAAAATAACCATCCCACCCCTTACCTGCTCCTCTAAGAAATCCAAAGGATATAGTCTAGTCGCAAGATAATAAAAACTTACATTCTAACTGCTAATGTGAAATCTGTCTAAAAAACGCACAGACATCCATTAATCAACCATTTTCACTACCCACACCACTTTCTTCAAAACTTTAACAGTCAATCCACAAGACTTATTCCCTTATCACTAACCCCCACCAACATCCCACACACAACTGACCAAATATAAGAAAAGAGGTTTTCCATTCCTGTCCACACCGCCTGATGAGACATTGTAGTTTCAATGTTGAAACAAATGTACCATTGTAGTGGATATATAAACAAAATTCTGTACATGTTCTAAAATATAATTTATAATAAGTATATATATATATATGTATATGTAGAGAGTTAGATAGATTGATAATTATCTATCTATCTATATAGTGTGTGTCTGTGTGCACGTATTTTTCTCTGTGTGAATGTGTGTATGTGTGTCTGTAAATCTACTTTTTGTTGATAGATGTTTTATTAAATTCTCACGAGTTCCCTTTGTTTATCATTTTATTGAAGTTGTGCATTTAGTGTCGAAATTCTAATCTGTATCTGCTTTTGTATATCATTTTCTCACAAATAAAATACCCGCTTCAATAAAAATATCACCTTTGTCCATTTTTTGATGCATTATAAAACGCTTTTGTTTCAATGTCACACTTTTATTATTTAAATGCTTTTAATATACTTGTTCTTAGTAAGAATTGAATGAAATTTTGCTGATATGATCTATTTTTTATGTTCTTTTCTGTTTATATATCGCCATTTTTCTTTTCTCTCCATATGTTATAACGTTTTTGCATTATCTTTCTGTCATCTTTTTCTTGTTTTTAGTGATTAGCGGATAAATTAAATTGTACTTCATGCAAATGGAATGTTACTTGGCGTATTTAAAACTAAAGGGATTTCTTGAAAATGGTTTCTGAAAATAGGAAGCTCTCAAAACAATATGCAACATCAATCCCGATATCACACAACTCTTTATAACAGAAGTAGGAAACAGTTAACAATGAACTTTTCCGTATTTTTCTCCATATACATATATACATAGTAAAATATATTGTATCTACTTGAAGGTTATTAGGTTGGCGGTAAGGATTCAAATAATTATAGATAGGTTGGCGGTAAGGATTCAAATAATTATAGAAAAGCGATAGATGTATTAACAGTGAATCAAGATGGTGTTATTTTGTACTATCAGTATAGCCCGGCGTTGCTCGGGTGTAATGAAAGCTTTAAAACTAATCCATGGTCCTGGAGCTCAGACACTTTGGACGTTGGCACGAAAGACTAAAAAGCAATAGTTGTTTCCAGTTAAAGCGAAACCTAGACTGAAAGAAAAATGAATGGATGTAAGTCAAATTTTGATTTCCTGGTATCGATATCAAATAAGTTTTGTTCGTCGTAAACTGAATTTTGAAGACTAAATAAGTCCTCTTAATAAATGGTATCATGGCTGAGACTAAGAACTACAATTATACCGACTTAGAGCCAAACCCGAAGCAAAATCTAAAATAAAAGGGCAGAAAAAAATACAGACATACAGGCAGATAAACAGACACACGCACAAACATCTTGACTTACATATATATATATATTATTGATTTTCTGCATTATTGTAATAACTGCAACCTTGAAACTTCTAAATATCGTTTCTTATGACTTTGTCTATGAGTGTATCAAATCTGATTAAAATCGGACAATTCCTTCTATAACCCGATTTTTCGATTATCGACAAAAAAACCTAGCTAAGAACCCGCTTATAGTACAACTGTGTAAATTTTCAAGAAAATCGGTTCAGCCGTTTCGGAGTCTACAGGTAACGGACACAAACACACACACATATATACACGCAAATACACACGCACACACAAAGTTCCATTTATAAATAAGTTTAGATTTAGATTATTATATAATATATTTTTTTTAATTTTTACTCATTATTTATTATTAAACATTCAACTATTTTTGCTTATTATATATCCGTCCGTGTATTGAATACTGCTGCTACATCTGGTCGAGTGCCCACGCTATTCTCATTGGGGTTCTTGACAAAATACAACGGAGAATCTGTAATGTGATCTGTACCGACTTGGCAGACCACCTGAAGTCACTCTCTCACGGCGTGACCTGGCTTCCCTGTGCCTCTTCTATAAAAACTTTCACAGCTTCTACTCCGATGAACTTAGATCACTGACGCGCCCTAGGTACAAATTAACAACTAGGTTCCACCCGTTTACAGGAAAACAGATAAAATGTAACCGCAATTTCTACTCCAACAGCTTCTTTTCTCGCACTTCTCGCCTGTGGAATTCCCGTCCGCATACTTGCTCCTCCGACAGCTAAAATTACCAGGAGTTTAAATGTAAGGTCAATAAGACACCTCCTAACACACTAACTCGCATCCATTCCTTCAAACACACTACCTATCTACTCAACCCTCATCCTCAGTATCCTTACCCGTCTATCACCTTCCTTCTGAGATTTCCTATATCTAAGCACTATTTTTCACCACTTTCCCCTATGTAACCTCCTGCGCAATAGTGGCAATGGAATGCCTTGCTTGGCGTGTAATACTTAAATAATTAAAAAAAAAAGAAATATGTTCATGCCGATTTTTAAGGAAAACTAAAACATTAAACATAAAATTATGCTATTAAGTATTTATGCATTTGAGAAATACACTGCGCCTCCTCGGCCTTACTCTATCTTCTGATCTCAAATGGAACCACTACAAAAGTAGTTCTTACAAAAGTGCAGAAAATCAATAATATATATATATATATTAAAGTCAAGATGTTTGTGCGTGTGTCTGTTTATATGCCTGTATGTCTGTATCCATAGCTAAATCCACTGCTAAGAAGGTTGGATCACTGTGCCCTGCCAGGATAATTTTACTGCCTGTATCTATCCTGCACATATACAAATCAACCATTCGTCCGTGCATGGAATACTGCTGCCATATATGGTCAGGCGCCCCTGCTGTTCATCTCAGTGTTCTCGACAGGCTCCAAAAGAGAATCATTAATGTCATAGGTACCGACTTGGCGGTTCGACTACAGCCACCTCCCCACCGTGGCCTCCCTTTGTTTGTTCTATAAATACTTTCATGGCTTCTGCTCCAACGAACTTAAGTCACTGGTGCCTCTGCAACAGGTGTTTACTCGTGCAACCAGATTGGCAACTGGGTCCCACCCATTCGCAGTTAGATTAACCAAATACAGACGACAATTCTACTCCTGCAGCTTCTTCTCTCGCACTTCCCGCCTGTGGAACTCGCTCTCATATTCTTGCTTTCCTGACGGCTACAACCTCCAGGAATTTAAATGTAATGTCAATACTCATCTCTTAACCACTTGACTCTAATGCTTTTTCACCACCTTTTCTCTCTACCTTTGCAACTGTCATCACACCTGTATTCCCAACCTTCTCTTGCTTCTTTCTAATTGGTTCGGCTTTCTCTTCACTCTCTTCTAATTAATCTTTTTACTCTTATGTAGCCCCCTGCACATCAGTGGCATTACCGCCTTCTTCAGGGTGATACGATTAAAACAAATATATATATATATATATATATATATATATATATATATATATATATATATAAATGTGAAGAATTTTATATCACAACATTTCTCTATTTTATTTTCAATTCAAATTCATCTTCCTAAAATTTTTTTTTTAATCATCTCACCCCGACCAAGGCGGAAACGCCACTGATGTGCAGGGGGTTACATAAATGTAAAAAGATTAATTAGAAAAGAGTGAGAAGTACAAACTAGTTAGAAAGGAACAATAGAAAGCAAGTGCGATGACAGATACATAGGTGGAGAGAAAGGGAAGGTTATACAGGGGTGGGGAGAGAGCTAGAGTCCAGTGGTTAGCAGAGTATTGACTTTGCATTTAAATTTCTGGAGGTTGTAGCCGCAAGGAAAGCAAGAATACTGGAGCCATTTCCACAGGCGGGAAGTGCGAGAGAAGAAGCTGCAAGAGTAGAATTGTCGTCTGCATTTGGCTAACCTGACTGTGAATTGGTGGGACCCAGTTGCCAGTCTGGTTGCACGAGTAAACACCTGTTGAGGAGGCATCAGTGACTTAAGCTCGTCCGAGCAGAAGCCATGAAATTATTTATAGAACAGACAAAGGGAGGCCACATTTCGACGATGGGGAAGTGGCTGCAGTCGAATCGCCAGATCAGTACCTATCACATTACAGACTCTCCTTTGGAGCTTGTCAAGAACACTGAGGAAAACGGCAGGGGCACCTGACCATAAATGGCAGCAGTACTCCATGCACGGACGGATGGTTGACTTGTATATATGCAGGATGGATTGATGTATGTTATGTTATCTAAAGAATTGAAATATTTACCACTGAGATTATATCTAGATAAATAAAAATCGAATGAGAAATGTCAGGTGAATATGGCGGGTGAAGAATCACTTCACATACAAGATGCAAAAATCTTTACCCGGTCGCCAAAGAAACGTGACATCTGGAATCTAACCTGGTAGAAAACAACGCTTTACTTGTCCGCCAATTCTGGGCATCTTTCTTGAATTGGTGTCTTTAATTCGTCCAGTTAAGAGTAGTACTTTTCAGAACGAATTGACTCATTATTTGGCAGAAGCTCAGAGTCTAGAATTCTTTTCTAATCCTGTCAGATGCACAGAAGAGCTGATTTTGAGGTGGCTGGCATGGCACAGGAAGCATTCCAGGAGTTGAGTAAAGTACTAAGAGGCAGGACAATTTCGCTAGAAACAAAGAAGAGAATACTGGATTGTTATGTGTTGTCAGTTCTTCAATATGGCAGTGAATGCGGGACAATATCATCAATGAATGAAAAACTTGAAGCAACTGAAATATGGTTCTACAGAAGAATGATGCGAATATCATGGATCGAGCATGTGAGCAATGATGAGGTTTTGGAAATGATGGAAACGAAAAGGAAATTAATACTGAGCATCAGGAAGAGACAGCTGATGTTCCTGCGACATGCAATGAGGAGAGAGGATTTGTAGAATATGATACTGACAAGACAGATAGAGGAAAAAAAGAGACAGGGGAAAGCAGCGAATAATATATTTGATGGATCTAATCAGGTGGTTGATGGAACGAGGGTTGCATTGTGTAACAGGAGAAGGCGTGCTAAGAGTCACGATAGTCAGGGAGAGGTGGAAAGCCATGATCGCCTACGTCTTGAAGGGACAGGGCATATAGAAGAAGAAGAAAGTTGGCTCATGTCGATTAACAAAGGTTCTTTTTTGCTAAACATTTTTGCAAACGACTCATTTTTATATTTTAGCGAATATATTTCTTTAAAAAGATTCATCGAATATTGAGGCAGGAAAACGAAAAGGAATAAATGTACTCTTTAATAAGTAAAAGATGTAGCTGATTAATTATCGGTAACCATTAAAGATAACGTCTAAGTAGCAAAAAAAATCTAACAGATTAATAAGTCGATCTCTTACGAAAAATATGTATATTTTTATCACTTCAGACTCAAGACGACCCAGCAAAAAGCGATTCTTAATGTTTAAAATTGATTATTAAAAATGAAATATCTTTCTGAGTTGTTATATATCTATATTTTAGAAATATATTTATATTTTTATCATATCAGACAAGGAAAGACCCCAAAAAGCTATTCTTTATTTTTAAAATTGATTATTTAAAAATGAAATATCTTTCTAGATGGTTATATATGTATATTTTAGAAATATATGCATATTTTTATTCTTTCAGACACGAAACTACCCAAAAGTTCGAGATTCATAATGTTTAAAATTGATTATTAAAAATGAAATATCTTTCAGGATGGTTAAATTTTAGTTTCAATTTCAAAATCATAGTTGTATTTTTGTATTTTCAATATGCAAAATATGTTCCTGTATTTAGAAATCTAATTTAAATTGAAGAGATTATTTTTTTAGCTAAAATAGCTGATGAGAGATTTTTTGAGTCATCTTATATCGCATTGTAATTCTCTTCATTGAAAATCTTCCCGAATTAAAATATATTTTCCTGATATTTTATTTGAGGAATATTAGCTGATTTAATGCATAATTAATCAGGTTTGAAACAAATATTATTTACTATTATTTATTACTTACTATTTATTAAAATATCGCAGAAATTCCTTTCTTAAGCCGACATCAGCTTTTTTGATGTGTTGACAGTTTAATGAGAGATCTAATATTGTTCTACGGAGATTTTATTTGTAAGACATAACTGAAGAAAATGACGTGAGCGCCTTTTTTATTTAATTTAACCTAAAAAATCGTCAATCCTAAAAAATGAGTATAATTTTCTCCGTACTCTAATGTTTTATTGGATTTTATAAAGGTTGACTTTGAATTGACTATAGTTATCGCTCTTTTTTCTTAAAACTGTGTATATGTTCGCCCGTACTTATACAAAACTATTCAAAACTATTTTAAAAATATTCATGATTTCTATTAAGCTTTAAAGTAATTTTCCCTTAATAACAATATTATATAAAATGTTGAAATTATTACAAAACTTTAAAATATTTAGAACTAAAAGATTTTCTAATTAAAAAAAATTTAAAATATTCTTGTAAAAAGGAATTCTTCTTGTTCTATGTGAGCCGACCCTTCAGGACGTAGGCGATAATGGCTTTCCACGTCTTCCTATCCCTCGTGGCTCTTAGCACGCCTTCTCAATCATCCACCTGATTAGGTCATTCAAATATGTTATCCGCTGCTTTCCCCTGTCTCTTTTTCCCTCTACCTGGCCTGTTGGTATCAGGTTCTCCAAGCCCTCTTTCTTCATTGAATGTCCCAGGAGGAAAAAGGATTCATCGATTTTTTTCTTAAGACAATAGTCCCCTTAATATACCTTATTTATAAAAGCAATTAAAAGTTGTTTTAATTATATAGTGTCATAGGTTTATTCAATTTTTTAAGTTACGTTTGTGTTTTTGTTGGACAAAACAAATTCATAATGTAAATAATTCAAGAAGTCCTGCTTTTAACTAATATGCATATGACGAGGCTGAAATTTTAACTTCTCGAGATTTTTTTTAGAATTAATTAAATGAAGGTAACAGATGTAAAAAAAAAATTCCAATATTTTCTCAAAAATCTAAAAAAACAATTTCATTTACCGTCTATAGAATAGTAAAGACCTTTGCATACCCACGTCTATTGTACAGGTGTAGAGGCTCAACCTTTGTTCCCTGTTCAGGATGTGGTTTCCGGCTTTCTCTTTTCCAATCTTTTCACTTTTTTTCTTTTTCATTTTTTTTTCAATTGGAGTAGATAGACTAAACTATTGCCCGGTTCTCACACCACCCACGTCTATTGTACAGGTGTAGAGGCTCATCCCTTGTTCCCTGTTTAGGATGTGGTTTCCGGCTTTCTCTTTTCCAAATCTTTTCACTCTCACGTAGCCCCCTGCACATCAGTGGCGTTACCGCCTTGCTCGGGGTGATATGATTTAAAAAAACATATATATATAAGATACATATGTCGAGGGAAGTAGAAATCGCGTGTAAAAAATCGTAGCTGGCAGTTAACAGCAGTTAAGTATGGCAGTTAAAGCCAGCTACGATTCAGGCAATAAGCAGCGTAACTGTACCGTTCGGACTTACATTGTTCTCTTTACTTATTACTACCACTTACTTTGTATCTATGTTCTAGTTATACTAAGACACTGTTTTGAACTTACCTTTTGTTTTCCGTGTCTTACTTTCTACCAAACGTGTCACACAACAATACGGCAAAGTTTTCCACAACAACTCCTTAACAACACCTCAACTGATTTCACCTTGACAATATTTATAGAAAAGACACATAGAATCTATGCTACGGCGGTGAGAGATTGACTAAAACCGAGATGCCAGTTCAGAATCAATAATCTGGAAGATTTGTCTTTGTATTTTATCAAGAATCTCTAACTATATAACCAGAATACCAGACACAATGGGGAAGCAATATTCAAAGCAAGAACGAATGGCAGACTTACACTACCGGCCATAATTATTAGGCCAATCGAGTATTAAAAAATGATATATTTCATACTATTGTTAGTATTTATTGCCAGATAGATAATTCTAAATTAAAATAGAATGGTTCATTTCATTTGTTATTATTACTTTGTAAAATTTTACAAGGCAAGGAAGCAAGGTCGAAGTCGTCCGAATCACCCCAAATTTTCTTCATTCTTTCATTGATGAAACTGCAATATAGGTAATTATTAAATATTTATAAATTCATTTGATACACATGTTATTGTACAATATTAGCAAAAGAACCATTCTATTCTTATTTACAACTATTCACTTGACAATAAATACTGAAAAAATAGTATTAAATACATCATTTTTTTAAAAACTCTGGGGTGACTTAAAAATTATGGCCGGTAGTGTATATGTGTGTGTGTGTAAGATTGATTTTTGCCATAAAAATTGGTTAGCACAACATAGGGAACCATCTATCTGATTCCAACTGAAAAATCTAGCCCAAGAATCCGTAATGGGTCACTTTCCTGGAGGTTAGCATTAGCCTTGATTATGGAACTAAAAATAATTTTCTTTTAAGATTGAAAGAATGCATTCTCTATATTCTGAGATGAGGTAGTATTTACAGTATTTACGTTATTCGAACTATTTTCCTCATCTTTGTTGCTTTTTGGTCACGTTTCGGCCGTTGTACACGACAGCCTTTTTCAGGTGCTAGGAATTTCAAACTGAACCCTTTATTACAATCACTGGGATATATCATCCTCATTCCTTGCGTAATTTCTCGATTTGAAGTCATTTCCCTCAAACCCTGCAAGTTATTTGTTCACCACTGCTGTAGCCTGGTGTTGTACTCACAACTCTAAGCGTCAAGTCAGGAACTAACCAACGTCTTTATCCAAATATATATAAAAGAGTTCAGTTTATTCAACGATGTTTTTGTATTTTATTAAGAATCTATAAAGACACAGAAGAAGCTATATTTCAGATATGTTAGCAATGTTATTATTATTACAGTATTTCGACCGTTGTGAACTCCGGCTCACTTAGCATAGTACTTACGCTTTCTATCCGGGTAAACATAATGGAATGTAAAACTGAAAACTTTATTTTATCTACAGGATCAGTTTATTATCATTTCGCGATCCACGCCTATCAATATCTGGTTATTGCTTGACCTTTCTTCCATTGAATGTAAATCTTTAATTCAACTGACAACGCCTAGAGGTCAATGCTCACGGAGATAAATCATTAATTTATAGATTTGGAAAGAGGTCGATATTCTAATTCCTGTGAATAATAATAATAATAATAATAATAATAATAATAATAATAATAATAATAATAATAAAACATCTTAAACTGGACTCTAAACGACATCAGGCGAATGGATGCTAAAACAAGAAAGCTTCTTTCTAAGCATAACATGCATCATCCAAAGGCTGATGTAGACCGTCTATACATACCCCGTAAAGAAGGTGGAAGGGGTCTTATTCAGCTGGAATTGTCATACAAGACAACAACTATTGGCTTACTAACATACATAGAAACAACAAAGGATTGGATGATACAATTAGTAAGGCAACATGAAGAAAGAAAGAAAAAATATTCAATAATAAAAGAAGGCAGTAAATACAAACAAGATTTACAGTTAGTAGATTCTGTAGAAAAGCAAAACAGAAGCCAAGAACCAACTATTGCGGCAAAAAATATGAAAATGAAAGCCAAAGATAAAGCTCTTGAAAAGATGAAACAGCGCTGCCAAGACAAACCTCTGCATGGCCAATATCCAGTACGTGCCAATAAATCTAATGTTGACAAAGTTAATACTCATCGATGGTTACGTGCATCAGGATTAAAGTCTGAAACTGAAGGATTTATACTTGCAGCACAAGACCAAAGTCTTTTCACAAGAAACTTTCAGGCAAATATTATGCATAATAATATGGATCCAAAATGCAGGTTTTGTGATAAACACCAAGAAACAATAGACCACCTAATCTCAGGCTGTTCTGTGCTTGCCCCAAACGAATATAAAAATCGCCACGATAGAGTTGGGCAATATTTACATTGCACAATGTGCAAACATTATAGAAAATCTGTAAACAAACACTGGTATGAACATCATCCAGCACCGGTTACAGAAATAGAAGATGTAACCATTCTATGGGATTACACCATCTACACAGACAGAAAAATTGAAGCAAACAGGCCAGACATTATTGTTAAAAACCAGAAGGAGAAAACTTGTCTATTAATTGATATGGCTTGTCCAGCGGATTGTAACATAGCAATCAAGGAATTTGAAAAACTGTCAAAATATAAAGACCTGGAAATTGAAATAGAAAAAATGTGGAAATTGAAAACAAGAGTTGCGCCAGTGATAGTAGGTGCACTTGGAATGATAAAAAATGGAACAAAACAACACATTGAAAGAATCCCTGGAAACACCAGCTTAAGAGATATACAAAAAATTGTCTTATTAAGTACAGCCCACACACTAAGGAAAACTTTATCTATGTAATGCTGGGGATGATAGGGAAGATAGAAAAACATGAAATGGAGCCATAACAACACGCCACTACCTGCCTTAGGTCTCCCCGCAGACTTGGTTGGTAGTGAGACCAAAGCAGAAATCGAAATATGATGAAAAATGACATAATAATAATAATAATAATAATAATAATAATAATAATAATAATAATAATAATAATAATAATAAGAATAATAAAAGAAGAAGAAGAAGAAGAAGAAGAATAGTAATAATAATGATATACAATATATATGATGATACAATTAGTAAGGCAACATGAAGAGAGAATGAAAACATATTCAATAATAAAAGAAGGCAGTAAATACAAACAAGATTTACATTTAGTAGATTCTGTAGAAAAGCCAAACAGAAGACAAGAACCAACAATTGCGACAAAAATATGTAAATGAAAGCCAAAGATAAAGCTCTTGAACAGATGAAGCAACGCTGGCAAGACAAACCTCTGCATGGCCAATATCCAGAACGTGCCAATATATCTAATGTTGATAAAGTTAATACTCATCGATGGTTACGTGCATCTGGATTAAAGTCTGAGACTGAAGGCTTTATTCTTGCAGCGCAAGACCAAAGTTTTTTTTGGTTGGTAGTCCGACCATAGCAGAAATATAAAATATGATGGAAAATGACGTAATAATAATAATAATAATAATAATAATAATAATAATAATGTGGATTCGAAATGCAGGTTCTGTGACAAATACCAAGAAACAATAGATTGTCTAATCTCAGGATGTTCTGTATTTGCCCCAAATGAATATAAATATCGTCACGATAGATTGGGGCAATATTTACATTGCACAATGTGCAAAAACTATGAAAAATCTGTAAACAAACACTTGTAAGAGCATCACTCAGAATCGGTTACAGAAATAGAAGATGTCATCATTCTATGGGATTACAGCATCTACACAGACAGAAAAATTAAAGCAAATAGGCCGGACATTATTGTTAAAAACCTGAAAGAAACTATTGCGGCACAAATGTGGCGAGAAAAAGTGGTTAGATATAGGAAATGTCAGAAGGAGGGTGATAAACGTTAAGGATGTAGATGGGAAGAGTGTTTGAGAGAATGGATGCGAGTTAGTGTGTTAGGAGATGTCTATTGACCTTACATTAAAACTCCTGGAGATTGCAGCTGTCGGGGAAGCAAGTATGTGGAAGGGAGTTCCACAGTCGTGAAGTGCGAGAAAAGAAGCTATTGGAGTAGAAATTGCGGTTACATTTTATCGGTTTCACTGTAAAAGGGTTAGACCTCGTTGCTAATCTAGTATCTCGTGCAAATTCATACCTAGGGGGTACCAGTGATCTAAGTTCATCGGAGCAGAGACCGTGATAGTATTTATGGAAGAGGCACAGGGAAGCCACCTCACGCCGGTGAGAGAGTGACTTCAGATGGTCTGCCAAGTCGGTATCGATCAAATTACAGATTCTCGTTATATTTTGTCAAGGACCCCAAGGAGAATAGCATGGGCACCCGACCAGATGTGGCAGCAGTATTCAATACACGCGCGGATGGTAGATTTATGCTCTCCAAAATTTTGTGTGCTTCATCCATGGTATACTCAGCATTCTTCATTTCGTTCGCTTAAGTCTTTCTTTCATCTTTGATGAAATTGTTCAGCATTTACTGCCATATTGAAGGACAGACCGAACATAACAATCCATTACTCTTTAAGTGAGACTTAAAACACAAAGTAGGTTCAATAAAAAGCAAATGCATCCTTGACTTTCTTGTACGAACCAATTGTGTATATTTCATAAATTTACGTCAGATGTTCAAACACCACAAAATAGAGAAGATAAAACCTTCATTCCAGCCCAATGTCTTATTCTAATCATTTATTCTAAAGTTATAACAGGGTTTAAAACTTTAATCCCAACGTCAGCCATATACGTTAAAATATTTTTACGTCAAGTAGATAAATTTTTATTCTTACTGAAAATTCTATTAAAAATTAACAACGTGATTACCAGAGGCTGAAACGTGATAAAGTTTTAAAACCTCGTTACGACTTTCTGAACACCTTGTTCAACAGAACAAAATTAGTAGCTAATTTATGTCGCATTTAATTTCTAAGGTTATTCTTTGAGGTATAATGCAATGGGACAGTGTCAGCAAGAATATCGTCTCTTCGCCGGTGCCTTTAATCGATCTGGGAGTCTTCATGAAGAAGGAGGCGAAATCGTGAGTGAAAGAAAGCTTCCCAATCGAATCAACTCCCAACCCTTAATTGGCTTTAATACATTCAGCTGCGCTGATTAAAGGATCTATAAAATACCCGATACGCTTGGTCCCCTGTGGAAAAATAGGAATCGAGGAGATTTTATAGATCTTGGCTCGTGTAACAGGCTGAATCCTGCATTTAATCTATTTAGTCCATTCAGCAACCCCCACGTAGAATATATATGTATATATAAATTACAAGAAACTGGAAGAACACGTAGATTAAAACCCACTGTTAAAGCATTTATCTTTTTAAAGAGTGCTCGATACAGGGTAGAGTTTAATATTGTAATTTTGTTATTACAATAGTTTTTAAAAGCATAATCATATTATGTTATATATATTGCTTATAAAACCATTATAATATTATGGTTTATATATGGTTTATAATAATATAAATGGTTTATATATGGTCTATAATAATATAGTGGTTTATATATATTACCATTTATATATAGTTATATAATAATATTATGGTTTATGAATATTATGGTTTATATATGGTTTTCATCATAATATTATGGTTTATATAGGGTTTATAAAAGTATAATACTATAATGCCTTATATATATTAATATAATTTATATTATGGTTTCTATATAATATTATTATAGTTCATAAAAGCATAATAATATTATGGTTTATGAAAGCATATTAATATTATGGTTTATAAAATCATAAAAATATTGTGGTTTATAAAAGCCTATTAGTATTATACCTTTATAAACCATTGTAATAACAAAATGACAATATATATATATATATATATATATATATATATATATATATATATATATATAAAATCTTCGTGTTATTCGTTTTATTAGGTCTTTGTGAATCTCATTCGTGTATAATCCTTTGTAAATTAAAGACGGATGCTGACGATGGTTCGCCTGAAATAGGCCTATACTTATACCTATAAGCCACACAAACACACACAAATATATATATATATATATATATATATATATATATATATATATATATAAGACAAAAATTAGGCAGACACATATATTACACGAAGATTATATATATATATATATATATATATATATATGTATATATTACACGAATATTTTATTTATATATAAATGAAATATTCGTGTAATATATATATATATATATATACATATATATATATATAATCTTCGTGTAAAATCTTCTGTACAATAAAGACGGGAGCTGATGATGGTACGCCTGAAATAGGTCCATACTACCGATTTACCATGAAATAATGTGTCTGCCTAATTTTTTCTTATATATATATATATATATATATATATATATATATATATATATATTTGTGTTTGTTTGTGTTAAATCGTAACGACGCTCACTGCAAAAATTGCTGTTTTTTCAGTAGTTTACTAGTAGAAAAGCAAACGTTTTTTGTCATAAATGCTCCATATCGCAATAGAAATAGAGCGTTTATAGAACAATTGTGAAGAAGTTTGTCACTTAGATGAGCAATATTATTTCAACGTTACCAAATGAAACAAACACAAAAGAAAAAGAATCATAACCTGTTTTAACCCACCCTGCGACAATACAAATAAAAGCAGGAAAAGTATTCTTCCATATAATCGAAATCTTTTCAATAAACAAAACAAACCATCAAAAATCAACAAAACACAATCAAAATCAGTTACGGATGCATGAACAACATGGAGAAAATAGTAACCAGACAATAACAAATAAGTCACTAAACAGGAAAACAATACCAATAAGTACAACTGCCAAAACAAAGACTACTGCCCAATTAACATTTTAACGCCAACACCATTATATATAAACACCATTAACACAGTTAAAAAAAATAAATAGGATCCACAGAAGCAACCTTTAAAAAAAAAACAATAAATCAACTTAATAAAAGAAATATACATGAACAACAGGTCTGTGAGTAAAATGGGCACTGTAGATGAGTTATCCATGCACATTTGGGACGTTTCGTTTCGGTTGGGGTTTTTTTTAGGAGGGATATAATACATTCAGTTATCAATTCTAGAATTTTGTTGAGATTATTAATTATTATTGATGAAGTTTCCATAAGAGTATTTTGGATTCATGGCAGATGATACAAGCAAAAGTTGTGTAGCTTGTCATTTCCTGTAGATTTCTATTTTGATATTTTGTTAGAGGTGCCTTATCTTAGTCTTGGTTATATTATTATTATTATTATTATTATTATTATTATTATTTTGTCATTTTTCATCATATTTCGATTTCTGCTTTGGTCTCACGACCAACCAAGTCTACGGGGAGACCTAAGGCAGGTCGTGGCGTGTTGTTATGGCTCCATTTCATGTTTTTCTATCTTCCCTATCATCCCTAGCATTACATAGATACCCGATCTATTATTATTAATAAATTATAATTTATTTTTATTTTCCTTAGTGTGTGGGCTGTACTTAATAAGACAATTTTTTGTATATCTCTTGAGCTGGAGTTTCCAGGGATTCTTTCAATGTGTTGTTTTGTTCCATTTTTTATCATTCCAAGTGCACCTACTATCACTGGCACAACTCTTGTTTTCAATTTCATTATTATTATTATTATTATTATTATTATTATTATTATTTTGAAGTAGGTCAAAATCTAGGAAAAAGGCAAGGGATCTTTGATTTTCTTCCGGCTCCTAGCGAACTAAGTTAAAAAATGGCATCATGACAATTTTCACAAAAGATTTCTGCAAAAACATAAATAAATATCAGTCAGTTAAGTGTCATACGTAATGCACGTTTGGGCAATCATGTCTCGAAAGTGACATGACTGATAGGGCAGAATATTATCCTGCAGTAGGTTGCCATTGCTTTCTGCGGTAGACTGGTTGCCAGCCAAGGCTATAGAATCCAATCTGTCTTATTATTTACCCCATAACTGGAGGAAGAGTCTGATTAATTCAATTCCGAAGGATATTTGCGCGTAAGTGAATGCAAGGAATTCAACTGGATTTCGAACTCGGCAATGGCAACCTACTGCAGGATAATATTCTGCCCTATCAGTCATGTCACTTTCGAGACATGATTGCCCAAACGTGCATTACGTATGACACTTAACTGACTGATATTTATTTATGTTTTTGCAGAAATCTTTTGTGAAAATTGTCATGATGCCATTTTTTAACTTAGTTCTCTAGGAGCCGGAAGAAAATAAAAGATCCCTTGCCTTTTTCCTAGATTTTTATCTACTTTAAAATAATAATAATAATAATAATAATAATAATAATAATATCTCTGAATCTCGTTCAGAGCCGATATCCATTGCACCACAACGCACATCCATAAATTTAAAAAATCTAAAATCCCACAACTTTTATATAAATAAAGCCCCTTGTAAATTGTGAACTGTACTGTTTTGTTTTATAATCACTTTCCCCCAAGCAATGCTGTTTTCCTACAATGGTGCGCAGGAGGTTACATAAGACGAGAATGATGAGAAAGAAGACAGTTATAGGGGATGTCTGAGAATAAGTAAAAGAAGATTGAGAATGCTGGTGAGAAGAGAGTTGATGAGAGTAGAGTGGACGAGGAAAAAACATGAAAGAAAGGATGCTAATCAGAAAGTAGGAGATGGCAACTGACCTTACATTTAAATTCTTGGAGATTGTAGATGTTAGGGAAGCAAATATACGGAAAAAAATCCACAGGCGGGAAGTGCGAGAAAAGAAGCTGAGGGAGTAGAAGTTGAAGTTACATTTTATCGGTTTCACTGTTAAAGGAATTGGGATCGATCACATTGCAGATTCTCCGTTGGATTTTGTCAAGAACCCCGTGGGGAATAGAAGGTGCACCCGACCAGATGTGACAGAAGTATTCAATACATGGTAGATTTATATATGTGCAGTATGGATTCAGACGGGAAAAAACTTCCTGAACATACTTAGTGAACCGAACTTCCTAGCAGCAGATTTACCTATGGATTCATTCTAGTCATTCAACGTGGGGTCTGCTGAGAGAGTTAGACCGAGGAGGCGCAATGTTTTGCTTTCAGGGAGACTAGCCTGATCTATGCAATGGGAGGTAGGAGCGAATCCTTATGGTGATAGCAGCTTCGTTTTGGAAGCATTGAAATTCGCAAGCCATTTTTTACACCAGTCCATCAGAGATTAGAGGTTCTTTTCAAGCTTAGCAGCGAGATTCCCTTTTTCAGCCTCAGCGGAATTCTGATCGAGGCTGGAGGCGTGAGAACAATTATTCTGTTATTGTTTAAAGCGGCTTGAACTACCAGGGATCACTTCAAGGAATTTAATAGAACCTTTTCTAACCAAACCGGGGCTCCAGAACTGGAATTATTGATATCTTCATGTGGCACATTTTTAGATTTCTCATTCAAGATTCTTGTATTTTGATAGTGTTTTGCAGATCTTTAAAGATACATAACAATTTGCCATGTCCATAAAAAAACGCATTCGTTTCTTATGGTCTTTAAAAAATCAGCAGATTTACCTATGGATTCATTCTAGTCATGCAATGTGCATTCAATGTGCATGTCTGTGCCATTAGATTTTACTGTTCTGTCTTTGTGCATTGTAACGTCTCATGAAATTATCCCAGGTTTTATATCTGTAAGCGGATCTAACTGATATTCATATAGATTTTTTGCATTTTTCTTCTATAAATATTGCAGCGCTTTCAGTGCAGATATTGGCCTACCCTGTACAACCAGTGGGTACTAACACCGTGCTAACTGATACAAGATATTAAATTGGTTCTGAATATTTATCACAAAATCTGCATTTGAGATCAACAGAATTTTTCCGTGTATTTGCTCGGTAATTTCTAGTTAGCAAGTATTTTTCCTGTTCAGAAAGATTAAAACTTTCGGTTTCAGGCTTTATTATTATCGATATCATTATAAAAAAACCGTTTTAGGGTGGAAGTATGTAGTCACGTTTGTTTGCTAATTCCTATGTTTGTTTGTCTCTGGTTTTGTTTGTCTATCTTTCCTAGGTCAAAATATTTAAAAACCTGCTTCATTATTCGGATGGATCTTTCAGGGATGATAGGCCTCATGACTGGCACGAACTGGTTAGATTTGGGTTTGACTTAAGCTGAGATAAAGTTTCTTGATTATTTTTCCTTTTTTTTATTTTTGGGTTTTTGCTGATATTGTTTTGGACATTTCGCATGCTGAATACTGAATTACTTCCCCTAGATCTCTTTACATCTTTACATTTTTGAACACATTTTTTAAATAATAGTAAATAATCATCTCTTGCTAAGCGTTGAGTTAATGTAAGTATTGCCTTGGCGGAGTTTTGTGTTTTTTGACTGCACATATTATTATTAAGTCATTTTTTCATCATATTTTTATTTCTGCTTTGGTCTCACTACCAACCAAGTCTGCGGGGAGACCTAAGGCAGGTCGTGGCGTGTTGCTATGACTCCATTTCATGTTTTTCTATCTTCCCTATCATCCCTAGCTTTACATAGATAAAGTTTTCCTTAGTGTGTGGGCTGTACTTAATAAGACAATTTTTTGTATATCTCTTAAGCTGGCGTTTCCAGGGATTCTTTCAATGTGTTGTTTTGTTCCATTTTTTATCATTCCAAGTGCACCTACTATCACTGGCACAACTCTTGTTTTCAATTTCCACATTTTTTCTATTTCAATTTCCAGGTCTTTATATTTTGACAGTTTTTCAAATTCCTTGATTGCTATGTTACAATTCGCTGGACAAGCCATATCAATTAATAGACAAGTTTTCTCCTTCTGGTTTTTAACAATAATGTCTGGCCTGTTTGCTTCAATTTTTCTGTCTGTGTAGATGGTGTAATCCCATAGAATGGTTACATCTTCTATTATTATTATTATTATTATTATTATTATTATTGTGTGTGGTATGGTATTATGGGAGGGTAATTTTAAGGGCTTATTTACCGAATCTCAATTGAAGGTCTGTGAGTAAAAAGGGCAATGTAGATGAGTTATCTAAGCACATTTGGGACGTTTCATTTAGGTAGAGACTGTTTCACGGATGATGTGTACAATTCTGAAAAAAGTAATCTCGTGTAGCTCTGCGATGCTTATGCATCCAGGAACCATTCTTAATCATAACCAATGCTCCATGTAGTAAACATAAGAGAGAGAGAGAGAGAGAGAGAGAGAGAGAGAGAGAGAGAGAGAGAGAGAGAGAGAAAGAAATAGAGCGATAAAGAAAGAAATAGGAAAAAGAGAAATAGGGAGAAAGAGAAAGTGAGAAAAAAAAAAGTGGTAAAGATGAGAGGGCAGAGAGAGAGAGAGAGAGAGAGAGAGAGAGAGAGAGAGAGAGAGAGAGATTACACCACGAAACTAAAATTCCAAATTATATTGCCTGCAGCAGGTTCACTCCAACAGAGGATTATTATTATTATTATTATTATTATTATTATTATTATTATTATGTCATTATCAGGATTCTTCATCCTTGCAATTTGCATTCAGTTTCTACTAAAAAAGAAAACAATTATAAAAAGGCGAAATATACCCAATGACTTCAGTTTCACACATATTGACACTTTTTCGTCTTATATGATATCTGTTCGTCTGTATGGCAGTGAATTTTGGACGATCTACTGGTGGATCGAGAAGCGACTTGAGGTAGCAGAAATGCAGTTTTACAGAAGGATCTCGAGGATACCATGGACTAAGCACATCACTAACGACGAGGTGTTGGGGAGAATGAAAACGAGGAGAAAACCCATAAATAACATAAGGAAGAGACAGATGTGTTTTCTGTGACATGCAATGAAGAAGGAGATCCTTGAGAATTTAATACTCAAAGTACGGATAGAGGGGAAAGAGAGACAGGGGAAAGCAGCACGGGAAGTTCTTGATAGACCTGAGCAAATGGATGGCAGAAACGGGGTTTGGGAGAGATACCAAGAGGAAGAATTTTGAGAGCGACAAGAGCTAAGTGGTAGGCCATGATCACCTACCTCCTGAAGGGACATGACACATAAAGACGAATAATCCGTCTCCCTAAAGGACGAACGCGATCATGGGCTTCCACATCTCCCTATCCCTTGTTGCTTTTAACAGGCTTTCTCTTTTGACTCCTTCCAGACTCTACTGTTCTGCCATCCATTTTCATTTTTTTCTTCTGTCTCTAACTTTCCTGTGAGTATCAGATTCTCTAAGCACACTTTTCTCCTTATATTTCCCCAAAACTTCATCTGCCTCTTCCCGGTGTTAAATATAAGTTTTCTTTTCGTTTTCATGCTCTTTAAAACCTTGTCGATGTTCACATGTTTGGTCCATGGAATCATCAGCATCCTTCTGTAGAACAAAATTTCAGTTGCTTCGTATTGCCCTCCTCTTTGATGAGGTTGTCAAGCATTCACTAACATATTAAAAGACAAACATCTCATAATAATCCAGTACTCTTTTCTTGTTTTTGTTTCCAACGCAATTTACCTGTCTCTCAGTGCGCTACTCTGCCTTTCGAAGGCATCCGTGGCTATGCCAGTATGCGTTCGGATATCAGTGTCGCAGTTTCCGTTCTAAAATTCTAACATATATTGCCTACATCCGACTCACTCTAATTCATTGGAAACAGAAGAAAGAGAAAGACTGGAAGAGAGAGATTGAAGTTGTCTAAGAGCTGGGGAGCAATCTTGATAGATAGATAGATAGATAGATAGATAGATAGATAGATAGATAGATAGATAGATAGATAGATAGAATAAATTGAGATGAGATAGATAGATAGATAGATAGATAGATAGATAGATAGATAGATAGATAGATTGAGATAGATAGATAGATAGATAGATAGATAGATCTGAACAGATTGAGATAGATAGATAGATAGATAGATAGATAGATCTGAACAGATTGAGATAGATGAGATAGATAGATAGATAGATAGATCTGAACAGATTGAGATAGATAGATAGATAGATTAGATAGATAGATAGATAGATAGATAGATAGATAGATCTGAACAGATTGAGATAGATTAGATAGATAGATAGATAGATAGATAGATAGATAGATAGATAGATCTGAACAAATTGAGATAGATAGATAGATAGATAGATAGATAGATAGATAGATAGATAGATGTGAACAGACTGAGATAGATAGAAAGTGAGAAAGAGTGGGAGAGAAAGCCAGAAAGAAAAAAGCAATAAATATGTGACACAGAGAAAGAGGGAGAGAGAATCCAAGAATTAAGTATAAGAGAGGGAAAAAAGGGAGAAGATTGAAATATAGAGACAGATAGGATGTAGTAGAGATGAGAGGAGAGAGAGAGTTAAGATTCATGAATTCAAAAGATAGAAAAAGAAAAGGCTAAAGAGAGAAGGAGAGAGAAAAAAGTGAGAAAAGAAGGTATTAAAATAAGAGGCAAGAGAGTGAAAGGAGGAAGACAGAATTCAGAAATTATATATAAGAGAGAGAAAAAAGGGGTTAAAGAGAGAAGTAGAGAGAGATGGAGCAATAGTAACTACAGGAGAGAGAGAGAGAGAGAAAGAGAGAGAAAGAGTCCATGAATTAAATATAAGAGAGAGAAAAAGAAGGGATTAAAGAGAGAAATAGAGAGAGATGGAGTAATAGCAATTACAGGAGAGAGAGAGAGAGAGAGAGAGAGAGAGAGAGAAAGAGTCCATGAATTAACTATAAGAGAGAGAAAAAGAAATATGAAACGATAGAAACAGAGTGATAGAGAGAGAGAGAAAGAGAAAGAGGGAGAGAGCGAGCGAATATATTCAAGTTTCACTGTCTTGAGATTTACCCTTATACATAAAAATAACTAATTTTGACGTTCATTATAATTTCCCCTTTCCCACGACGAAGTCATAAGTTTAAGATTTTAATTTAAACTGACAGGCGAATACGCCAATAAGCAAATTGTAGTCTGAATTTGATGACACGTTAAAATTCCAACAGTCGTCGGGTCTCTCCACTGAACTGATGCCAGCCACTGGTTCATTATTAGGTTATCCAAATATGATGGAAGTGCATGTACGAGCAACGAAGCATATCCGATTAGGAACCGACAGTTTATATTAAAATTTTGCAACAGCAAGAGTTTTAAGAAATATTTCAGGTTTCAATATTTAAGAACATTTAGTGACACTTTTTTAATCGTTTCACCCCAAGCAAGGCGGTACCGCCACTGATGCGCAGGGGGCTACGTAAGAGTAAAAGTTTAGGCAGGAGGAGAGTGAAAAGATAAGCAAACCATTTACAGGGGGTGTCAGAGAAAGGGCAAGGAAAGGATAGGAATGCAGGTGTGAAAACAGTTGTGAAGGAAGAGAGAAAGGAAGAGAACAAGATATACGGGGTGATGTAGAAAGGACTGGAGTCAAGTGGATAAGAGATGGGAATTGACATTGTATTTAAATTCATGGAGGATGTAGCCATCAGGACAGCAAGTATATGGAAGGAAATTACATAGGCGGGATATACGGGGGAAAGAGCGGTGTGGGGAAGATATCTTATCAGAGGGCAAAGCGTGTTAAAACGTATGGCGTAAAAACTGATATGACAAAAATCACATTTACTAATAAATATTATATCATAATTTTTTAATAGTTACAACCAAAAAAAGACAATAAACCTTTTAAACGCAAGCAATATGAGAGAATATGAAAAAGAAAAAACATTATTAAGTAGTCAGTTATTTGTCATATGCGATACACACTGGGTGATCATGTCTCGAAAGAGACATTACTGACTCGATAGAAGATTTTTTTTTCTGCAGTAGGTTGCCAGTACTTTCTGCGGTTGCAAATCAAGGCTATGGAACCCAATCTGTCATGCTATTCAATTCTCTTATCCAATTCTGTCAGTTAAGTGCAAACGTGATACACCTTTGGGTGATCATGTCTCGAAAGAGACTTGACTGACTCGACAAAAGATGTTCCACAGTATTGAACTCATGGCCGGAGGAATAAGAGAAGTATTAATAACTTTTCTAATGGTTTTGTGCGTAAGTGAATGCAACGAATTTATTTGGAATTCGAACTCGGTTCTAGGTTCTCTCAAGTTCTAATTCCAATAGTGATTACAAGAAAAAGTTAAGATATTGCGTCATCTGTGACTGCATCAGACTTTTATCACTCTAAATCTCTACTGTTTCGACTGTCGATTAGTTGTCCTGCAGCCGTTATCTGCAATGAACATTATTCCAAGGAAGTGTAGAAAAATTGTAACGATGTACAAACACACTGGCAAGCCTTACAGAGAGATCCTGGATATTGTTGGTGTCAACCTTTCAGCTGTGTTGTGTCGAAATCTTCTCGCCAAGTTGCTGCGGCCGGTTTAGGCCAGGAAAAAAGACACGGAAACAAGAAAGTAGATTCAAACAGTGTACGTCCAAGCAGTATAGTTACGCTGCGTCTCGACTGTCTTACGACTGCCTCTTGACTGTCTCTTGAATGCATCCCCTGAAGTCATGCCAGTTAGTATTCATAGAAAAAAGAAGAGTCCATTCCCTGTATATAGGGCTCCATAACAAACTGTCAGTCCTGTTATCAAGGCGAAGAAAAACTGGATCCATAAGTTCGAAACGTGAAGGAAAATATAGTCTGAAGAGAAAAAACAATTCTAAAAAACGACATATACATGACCAGGGCAAGTGTGAAAGATTTTAGGAAGCCATTATTGGCTTTGTTTCAATTAATTTCCACAGAGGCGTATTTGAACTGGCATACGTTCTTACGAAAAATACAAGTATGGTTATTTGTTCTTTTATTCATGGTGTGGAATTCAGAATTATCTTTCTAGTGGACTGACGAAGAGACAAGTCTAACCCGCAGAGACGGATTTATAAATCACATGAAATAACAAAATATTCTGAAAAACTTTTAAAATACTACAGACGAAAACGCCCCTTGTTGTATTCAAATTCCCATTACGACAAAATAGAGTTTAATCAGAAGATGGAAAATGCTACACAGAAATCCGAATGTGCGTTGGGATAGTGAAAGATGTCTTCTGAAAGCTAAGCAAAGTAATGAAACGTTTCGTTAGAATGAAAGAAAAAATTACTAGATTGTTATATAAAACTTCTTTTCTATAGCAAAAGCTGATTGATCTCAACGGTTAAAAAAATAGAGAATCTGTTCTAAGTTAAAACGGGACAATCACCACACAGATAAAAAGGGACAATCTTATCACAGCTGAAGTAGACGTGAAGCGTGACAATTACCACACAAATAAAGAAGAGACAACCTCCTCACAGATAAAGAACGGACAATCACTTCCCAGATAATGAAGGGACAAAAACCTCACATATAAAAAAGAGACAACCTCCTCATACATAAAGAAAAGACAATCACCTCACAGATGATGAAGGGACAATCTCCTTACAGATAAAGAATGGATAATCTGCTAACAGGTAAGAGATAATCTACTCACAGATAAAAAAAAGAGACAATCGTATCACAACTGAAGAGGAGACGTGAAGCAAGAGTTAAAGAAGGGCCAATATCCTCATAGATAAAGAAAGGAGAATCACTTCCCAGATAAGTAGGACAAAATCTCCTAATAGAAAAAAAGGAACAATCTCCTCACCGATAGAGAAGAGACAATCGCCTCTCAGATAAAAAAGGAATTGTTTCACAGATAAGGAAGGAACTATCACTTCACAAATAAAGAAGAGACAACCTCCTCACAGATGAAGAAAGAACAATCATCTTACAGATACAGAATGGACAATATCCTAAAAGATAAGAGATAATCTACTCACAGGTAAAGAAGAGACAATCTACTCATAGTTAAAGATGAGACAGTCACCTAAAAAATAAAGGTTTTTAAAGAAACACGAATTTCGTTATACAGAGGGATGTTGAGAGGACCACGTACTTAACATGTGAGCAACGAAGATGGTTTTTGGAAAATGGAAATAAAAAGTCACTTGTACTTAACATCAGAAAAACACAGTTGAAAGTTCTGTGGCATATTATGAGGAAAGAAGGCCCGAAAAATCTGACAATCACAAAACAGATTAAAAGCAAGAGGGACAGGAAAACAAAGCATAGCCTACAAAGCGTGCTTGAGTAAATAGATTGTGGATCAAGGTGAGATAACAAAAAGACAAAATTTATTAAGAGCGGCAAAAGAAAAGAAATTGTGGAGAACCATGATCGCTAACGTCTTGAAGCACCACGGCACATAAGAAAAGAATAATACATATAAAAGGGGAGAATAAGCATTAATTTTTATTGTCGTTAACTCCGAGTTTGTACATAAATACTTCTTTGAGATAATAATTTTAACCCAACTATTTTTTTAATACTCTTCATTAAAGGTCCTGAGCATGACGGTAAACTGTATCCGGCAGCAAGGACTCTGATTGGGAGGTTGCAAAGATCATTGAACCACCTCTTAATTGCTTTTGTTCCAAGGTCCACCCTGACCCGGAGTGGTAGCACCTGTTAGGGTCCCAGCTATGGGCAAATAGTTAACCCACAAACTGGGGTCAAAACACTATAAAAGTATAGAAATAGACTTTTATAGAAATATATACATAAAAATAGACGTTTATAGAAAAATATACATTTTAGAAGGAAAAGTATTGCCAACAATACATTTTTAAGAAAAGAAACTGTTACGAAAACTGTTTGAAGAAAAAAATTATTCTCAGCAAAACATTTTTGAATACCAAATTACAAGATATTTTCAGCTTTCTAAAATAAAAAAGAATAAAAATAAAAAATTCATTATAATCTGACTAAATCAACCCTCTCACTATAACTGAACATTAAAAAATATTTACCTTAAAACCCAACCGTTTTGGCATTAAGGAACCCACAGAAGTTGATATGCCGTTAAGCAAACCTCAAACTCAAAAACCCTTCATTGACTACAAGGTCTGAGAGACACTCAAAGTAGAGGGTACTGTGGGTATGTAAGAGGATAGGATGAACAAAATATGAGAACAAGTAGGTGAACTAATAATTGAAGACGTTCAGTTTGTAGTGATAGTGGGTATATTCTTCTGGAATATTCCACAAAGCAGAGATTGCTGGGAAGAACCTGTACAAACTTTCTTACTAATGGAATATGAAGAGAATTATTATATATATATATATATGTGTGTGTGTGTGTGTGTGTGTGTGTGTGTGTGTGTGTGTGTGTGTGTGTGTGTGTGTGTGTAGAATTTGCCCTGAAGAACCGTTGTGTGAAACCGTGGTAGGTTTTGGCTCACGTTTAGATTTTTTCCATTTGTAGCTCCAATTCATACTTTCGTATCGAGCACTTTATTGTTGAGGTTTCGTCTCGGCTTTTTTTCTTTCTAACGGGTACCCGACGCTTTTGTGCTTGTACGCCGTTTGTTTCTTTTTTTCTCCCCCACCTTTGCCCTAAGAAGAGGTTAGCTTCTGGGTGTTCAAGACGATTAAATTATAGTTAAGTTAGCGCCAATTCTAGCGATTTACTTTCTTATATTTGGTATTTCACTGTGATTAGTATTATATATATATATATATATATATATATATATATATACATATATATATATATATGCCAGTGTATTTCAAACATTTTCAGCAATAGCACACCTAGGTGCAAATGAAAATATAACACTACATTTGAAATATTTTTTTTATGACCATATATTTTAAAAAGATGAAACCCGAATACGAATATACGTTATTTCAATGTTTCTATTGAGATATTTAAAGCAAAATCTGTACCTAGTCTTGTTTTTTTTTTTTGGTGGGGGCACGATTTCTTTACTGTTTTGTCGAATGTGCAATAAGCAGGCCTTCACTTCTTCTTCAGTTGAGCGTAATATTTCTAGTTTCTTATTTTTGATGTTATTTAGGGTTGAGAAGCTTAATTTACTTGAATAAGAAGTAGAAATTATCTTTTAGACATATGTTTATATCGATATTTTACCTCATTTTGGTGTCAGGAATCCGCTAAAAATGTCATGTGAGCCGAAAGCTTTGAACCAAATTAATAAAAAATTATCCAAATTTCGGACAATTTTTGTCTTTATTTTCAACTGAAATTAAAGCCAAAATACGACGTTTAGAACGGCTCATGATTAAACATAATAGACATTCAGTGTTTCTTATATTCAACAGTATATGTTTAGAAAATTATTTACTGCCTCGATACACTATATATATACATATATATATATATATATATATATATATATATATATATATATATGTATATATATTGGTCAATCTCCGATTCATTGTTGAAAATACAAAAAGTGTCATCAACATAACGGAAGTAGATCGTGAGCCAGGAAGAACTTAATTGTAGTCTCTCCGCATGAAAGCCCACAAATATATCAGCTAAAACAGGGCCTAAAGGGGAACCCATCGCTACAGCATCAATCTGACGATACATGATACTGTCAAAACTAAAATCGACAGACGTGGTGGCAAATCTCATGAGTTTAAGGAAAACAAATGACTACGATATAGCAAATCACTACAAATATCGATAATCTCCGACAAAGGAACACATTTTCTTTTTTCATAATTTTTACCCCGTTTACAGTTCTGAAAAGAGGGGACGAAACCGATTGATTGGTGTTTTTATTTTAAAATTTTCCATGGCCGATTATAATTTTAAAAACTTTTGTCTTTAACGCCATAATAAAATTTAGTACCATTAAAAATACATACATGCATATATATATATATATATATATATATATATATATATATAAATTAATAAATATGCGTGTTATCGTACGTCTAAAGCACATCTCGGATTTTTCAAGCACTACGTAATCTTCATATATATATTAGCTTACACTCAAGATTCCCTGTAAGGACTACTTTAACCTTGAACATCCGTACCTTTGTTTGATTTATTTCCTTTTAACTTATATCACCTACGCGTTAAATCTACACTTACCAGACTCTTTCCAAAATTTTTGTCCATTTCCTCTTTTCTAAACTTTTACTTCCGGTAACATTTTTTTTTCATATCATCAGTTGCATGGAAATGAATTGATCGTTTAATGAAAACTGTTGGAATGGCTCTCCTCGAAATGTAATATTTTAATTTATATGAAGAATAAATAAATATATATATATATAGGTTGTTTTAAAAAAATGACGTGACTTCAGATCTGACTTCCTTATATCTAAATAAAGAAAAAATTTCCATGGTGATATTTATGGAAACGCTTGGTTTCCGAGTTATAGGCTTTTCAAACATGTGCTAATCAGAATGCGCATTTCTCCCACAGTTGGCACCTAACTTGATACGCAGCAAACTAGGCTACCAGTCAGATCGCCTTTCTGCCACCAACAGACAGGACATCCCTCTTGTTTCTCACGTGTGAAGTGTTGCTGGACGACTGTTAGTGGTGCATGTTGATTGGACATGTACTCAAATAAGGAGAGGGCAGATATGCAATTCCTGCATGGTTTGACGGATGTGGAAAATAAAACCATTTTGATAAATAAACGGAGCAATTACTCAAAAGCGAACATTTACTAAAAATAAGGTTTAAATGGTAAACACATGCCGGATTAATAAAAAAAAAACATCTAATATATATATGTTCATATAGATAGGTGTGAATTTGAGACCCTGGGTTTCACGCTCTTGCTATCGTCAAACAAACTGATTAATTAAAAAAAAAACATTGGCTATATGTAGGGCTGCGTATATTGGTGTATTTTTGTGGAAGTGGGAAGAAAATTGGCCGTCGTGACAGATGCAGATATATATGCACATTTGCACACCCACTGACGTGCGCAAAGACACACACACACGGGCCCGCTCACCGGGGCTCACACAAACAAGTATTTGAACCATATCGGGCTTGGCATATATGTGTATATGTGTGCCGTTGCACACATACATACGCATTCGGTTGGTGTATTCAAATAGTGTAGCGATGTCAACGCGGGGACAGTTGTCGATTTCGAGTACGTACATAAGTACGTATTATGAAACTATGATAGGTAAAAATATGTCAGATCTATCACTGATATTGCTTTCAAATAAGTACCGCTCATATATAATATATAAATAATATAGTATGTATAACAAATTGCATATATATATATATATATATAATTAAATGCATACACTTTTCACACACACATATATATATATATATATATATATAAGTAGAGCTGTCATTCTATATATATATATATATATAATAACAGGTCTACTTATCAAGTAGTCATGTCTGATATCTACGCTATCCGATTTCCGATTACACACACACACATGCAGACACACACACACGCACAAAGAAAGAGACACAGAGACACAGACACACAGACGCACACTCAAACCCATATATATATATATATATATATATATATATATATATATATATATAATTAGTTTCTGGTCATAATTACCATAGACCAGTAGCAAGTTGTATTAAAATACCTTATATATATATATATATATATATATATATATTCCGTAGATGGTTATTTTTGCAATCGTTCACTCCACTCATCAGGAACTATCAGAAATTGCCTAGCGATTTTCTCATTTTCTTTATTTTTATCTTAAGTTAAAAATTATTTATGCCCTTTTATTAGTTTTAGTTTAATTTTTTCTTATTTATCTATGACAGATAGATAGATAGATAGATAGATAGATAGATAGATAGATAGATAGATAGATAGATAAAGAACAGACTGAGATAGATAGATAGATAGATAGATAGATAGATAGATAGATAGATAGATAGATAGATAGATAGCGGAAAAGAGACAGTGGCATGAAATGAAAGTAAAGATCAAAGTCCTTCAAATGTGTATGCATAATTAAAATACCACAAAATTTAAATAAAAGAATGAAAAGAAAGAAAATAATAAAAAATAACTAACACTTAATTATTTGTGGACACATACACACAGGCGCTGTCGCGCGCGCGCACGCGCGTGCACACACGAACACACACATACACACACGGACATATCGATAGATATTCCATACTCGTGTATCCCCATATCTATATTTATTCGTACCCATATCTATAGATACATCTATTTGCTTAAATAAAAAATAATAAAAACAACAACAGGGAAAGACATCTGTCCGCGTCACGCAAAATCTCGTGAAGTCACGTTGCATAACGTCATGCAGTGCATTTCATTCGGTTTAATGGATACCAGAAGTGGAGTTAGCAACGGCCGACAAAGACAAAAATACAACAACAAAAAAAGATGAGTAGCATGTTTAAAAAGATTTATTTAAATGGGTAGAAAAATGTCGATACTTTAGATCAAATAAAATTCGATCAAATGTTTATGCAAACACGAAATCTGCTAATCGATCACTTTCCCTCTCCCTCTCCCTCTCTATATATCTATATATATGTGTGTGTATGAGTGTGTGTTTATACATATATACACACACACACACACTTGCACGCACACACATACACACAGACACGAATATATATATATATATATATATATATATATATATATATATATATATATATATATAATTATTTTTATTATTTATTTCCATATTCGAAAATAAATCAATCATCAAGGCAATATATAAAATAAGGAAAAAGATGTTTTTTTCCGAAATAAATAAACTTGTAAAATGACAATTCTGTTATATCTGAATAAATGAATTTCACTTCATGCTGACGAATAAAGGAGAAAATATATATTTGTACCCAATTAAATTTCTTAGAAAGTGTAACTGTTATAGGGAAACGATTAAAAAGAGGCTACCTGATTCAATCTTTTGTGAATGATGGGAAATTTTCCGTACGAAGACATTCGCTTTCACTTAGAGGAGAAAATATTTCAGAAGATTAAAAACACTACAAAATGAAAGTGAAAGTGAAAGCGAAAGTGGCACCAATAACCGCTTAAGAAAAAAAAAAAGGAAACTTTGCACAAAATTCTAGATTCATATCTAATAGAAGAAAGAAAAATATATAAAGTCACTTCTACTCAATCTATCATTTTTCTCTTAAATAAAACATCGGGTTCCTGCTAAAGTGAATGGCGGTTATTGGGAAATCTTGCAAGTTTTAAAAATCGCATCGGCGGAATTTTTCTTCTGTGCGTCGTGTTTCTTCAGATTAATGGTGAACATAGTTCTCCGTAATTTATTCTTCTTGTAGATTTTAATATATATATATATATATATATATATATATATATATATATATATATACTTAACATACTTAACATCAAGAAAAGACAGCGGAAGTTTCTGGGAAACGTAATGAGAAAAGAGTGTCCGTACTGATTAGCTGTGATACAGCGAAACAAATCTGTCTGTGGATGACTATATATATATATATATATATATAGTCATCCACAGACAGATCATAGAGTCATACAGCGAAACAAATCTGTTTGTGGATGACTATATATATATATATATATAGTCATCCGCAGACAGATCATACAGTCATACAGCGAAACAAATCTGTCTGTGGATGACTATATATATATATATATATATATATAGTCATCCACAGACAGATCATACAGTCATACAGCGAAACAAATCTGTTTGTGGATGACTATATATATATATATATATATAGTCATCCACAGACAGATCATACAGTCATACAGCGAAACAAATCTGTTTGTGGATGATTATATATATATATATATATATAGTCATCCACAGATAGATCATACAGTCATACAGCGAAACAAATCTGTCTGTGGATGACTATATATATATATATATATATATATAGTCATCCACAGACAGATCATACAGTCATACAGCAAAACAAATCTGTCTGTGGATGACTATATATATATATATATATATATATATAGTCATCCACAGACAGATCATACAGTCATACAGCGAAACAAATCTGTCTGTGGATGACTATATATATATATATATATATAGTCATCCACAGACAGATCATACAGTCATACAGCGAAACAAATCTGTCTGTGGATGACTATATATATATATATATATATATATATAGTCATCCACAGACAGATTTGTTTCGCTGTATCACAGCTAATCAGTACGGACACTCTTTTCTCATTACGTTTCCCAGAAACTTCCGCTGTCTTTTCTTGATGTTAAGTATGTTATCTTTTCGTTTCCATTCTCTCCAAAACATCGTCGTTGCACACATTTTCGGTCTATGTTATCCTCAACATACTTTTTGATGATTCGAGTTTTTCCTTCATCTTTGAGGAAATTGTCCAGCATTTGTGCCATATAGTACGACAGATGTTCCTGAATATGAAATATAGATTGAAAATATTCCACCCAATGGGATCTGCGGCGTTTTTTTTTTCTGTGGAACTTCACCTCATATAGGAGGTTTGATAGTATATACCAGTTCCGTACTCTTTTCTTTGTAATATTTTGTTTTATTATTGAAAGCTTCTTTCACTATTTTACATTTAGACTGCAACTGATCACAATTTCTATTTGCTTTACAACTTGCAACTGGAATTCACCGTTACGTGTCTGTTGCTACAAGTCGTGTATAGAACTAAATCTGCCGTTTCATCTCTGAGAAAATTGTCAGACAATCACTGCCAAAAGTACACAACAATTTTTTTAATCATTTCACCCCAAGCAGGGCATTCCACTGCCACAATTACGCAGAGGGTTACATAGGGGAAGGTGATTAGAAAGAGTGGTTAGATATAGGAAATGTCAGAAGGAGGGTGATAGACAGGTAAGGATGTAGATGGAAAGAGTGTTTGAGAGAATAGATACGAGGTAGTGTGTTAGGAGGTGTCTATTGACCTTACATTTAAACTCCTGGAAATTGTAGCTGTCGGAGAAACAAGTATGTGGAAGCGAATTCCACAGGCGGGAAGTGCGAGAAAAGAAGCTGCTGGAGTAGAAATTACGGTTACATTTTATCGGTTTAACTGTAAAAGTTAATCTAGTATCTCGTGCAAATTCGTACCAGTGATCTAAGTTCATCGGGACAGAAGTCGTGAAAATATTCATAGAAGAGGCACAGGGAAGCCACATCACGCCGGTGAGAGAGTGACTGCAGGCGGTCTGCTTAGTTGGTATCGATCACATCACAGATTCTCCGTTGTATTCTACTCTGTTTTATTTGTATCTAACATATATTTAATAATTCTTCGGATATTGCTTAGCTTTTGAAAGGTATTCCTTGCCTTGACAGTTAGTCAGTTAGGTGCCAGACAAGATGCAGATTTGGGCGATCATGTCTCTTTCGATCTATCACTGACCTAAATTTCTTGCAATTGGTCGCAATTTCTTTTTGTGGTCAACTGTTTGCCAAACAGATCTTTTTTTTCTATTCAACCCATAGCTGGAGAAAGAAGAATTGGATTAATACCTTTCACAAGAAAAGTATTATTCCGAAGATCACCATGCTTTATTTTTTATGTTCTTAATCGTATCACCTCGAGCAAGGCGATAACGCCACTAATGTGCAGGGGCTACATGAGAGTAAAAGATTAGGTAGAAGAAAGTGAAGAGAAAGAGGAACCAGTTAGAAAAGAGCAAGAGAAGGATGGGAATACAGGAGTGATGACTGTTGCAAAGGTGGAGAGAAATGAAAGGGATATACAGGGTGGTGAAAAAAGTGGTTAAGAGATGAGTATTGACATTGCATTTAAATTCCTGGAGATTGTAGCCATCAGGAAAGCAAGAATAATCCAAGGCGTGTATAACATATTACACATAACTGAGTTGATATGAAGGCAATAATCGTAAAGATAATTCCATAGACGAGATCTGCAATTGTCCTAATGAACTCAATGCCTCAACTGCATGAATTTAAGAGTACTACTAGATTGGCAATTAGGTCTGATCGTTTATTCAATAGTTAAATGTAACCGTATGTTCTATTCTAATAGTTTCTTTTCTCATACTTTTTTATGTGAACACATATTCGAGTTTTTATTTGACTGTTACCTGCCTTCTTCAAAATTCTTAATGCAATGTCAATTGTCATCTTCTGTCATCATAAATGCAGTACGTTAATGTCGTTTCTCTGCCCTATGGTCTTCTCATTCTCTTTCACTCATCATGATGCTTTGAATCTTAGTGGCATTATTGCCTTCCTTCGAGTGAGATTATTTAAAAAGAAAGAGACACTATAAAAAAAATAACTTACAGTTAATGCTTAAGACTACACTGCCGGTCATAATTATTAGGAGATCCCGGTTTTTTAAAAGAAATGATATATTTCATACAATTTTTAGTATTTATTGCCAAATGAAAATTGTTCTTATTACTTTGCAAAATTTTATAAGGCAAAGAAACAAAGATGAACTCGTTCGAATCCCTCTAAATTTTCTTCATTCATTCATTGATGAACCTGCGATAAAGGTAATGATTGAATATTTATAAATTCACTTCATGCACATGTTATTATGCAGTATTAACAAAAGAACTATTCTATTTTCATTTACAATTATTCACTTGGCAATAAATATTAAAACATAGTATGAAATAAATATTTTTTAAAACACTGAGGTGGTTTAATAATTATGGCCGATTGTGTATGAGATGTCTGGCATTAAAACACGTTTACACTTTGGTTGGATTTTGAATGAAGAAAATTTATATACGACTGTCAACAAGACCTTACTTTTTTATTTTAATCATCCGATTTTAGGCTTCATCATCTACAGGTGCTTACAAGAGAATGGTTTGATATTTGTCTATATTTCTGAGATGAGGTAGTATTTAAAGTATTTAAATTATTCGGACTATTGTCCTCATCTTTGTTGCCATTTGTAAGACATTTCGCCTATTGTACGTTCCGGCTGTCTTCAGGTGCTAGGAATTTCGAAGCAAACCCTTTATTACAATCAATGGGATATATCCTTCTCCTCCTTTCTTGCGTAGAGCCACGATTGGAAGTCATGTGTTATCTCTCTCTAACCCATGCTGTAACCTGGTATTGAACTCTCAACTCTAAGAGTCAAGTCAGGAACTAACCAACGTCTATATCCACTAGGCCATGTGTTCTTAAGAATAGTTTGAATTTAAATATCTGGTACGTAATTTTATGACTTCATCTACGTGTATTTTATACACAGTTATATGACTTCACCTACAGAATTCTTTTACATAACTATTTTATTTTGATGTTTAAAGTATTTTTGTAAATATATCATATGTCGATGAGAAAGTGTACCATTTATTTTGTAATTTGTTGATGCTAATTTTATTATTAAATTTATTTTTATTTTTTTAGTGCTGTACTAATTGTCATTTTGCTACAAAATGTATTCTTGTTTATTTTACTATAAAACTATATTGTTCGTCATTTTAGTGTAAAAATGTATTGTTGTTTTAGTATAAAAAGGATTGTTGGATGTTTTACTATAAAATGATTTATTGGTCATTTTATTATAAAATGTGTTGTTGGTCATTGTACTATAAAATGGGTTATTGGCAATTTTAACATAAAAATGTATTTTGTCTATTTTGCTATAAAATATATTTGTGTTAAGTTTATAATAAAATGTATTGTTGGTTATTTAAAATAAAATTTAATGTTAGTAATTTTATTATAAAAATTCATGGTTAGGTATTTTACTATAAAATATATTGGAGTATATTTTACGATAAAAAGGTGTTGGTAGTTGATTTTAAAATGAAATGCTGGACATTTTTGTATAAAATGTATTGTTGGTCATTTTATTCCAAAACTGTATTTCCGGCAACAAGGCCTCTGATTGGGAGGTTGTGAGGAGCATGGTACCACCTTTTAATTGCTGTTGTTTTCAGGTCTAACCTGAACCGGAGTGGTATCACCTGTTAGGGTCCCACTTATAGACAAATAGTTAACTCCCAAACTGGGGTCAAAACATTATGAAAGTATAAAAATACACTTTTATAGAAATATACACAGCAAAATTGACTTTTATATAAAAATATACATTTTTGAAGGAAAATTATCCCCAACAATACATTTTTGAAGAAAAAAAATTATTCTCAGCAAAACATTTTCGAATACAAAAGTAGAAGACATAAAAAATAAAAACAAAATCTTTTCATTAAAATCTGACTAAATCAAACTTCAAGTAGAACCGAACTTAAAAAAATACCTTAAACCCCCCACTTTTTTGGCATTAAATAACCCACAGAGGTTGAATACATTTTTGAAGAAAAAATGATTGACATAACACATTTTTAAAGAAAAAGATGTTATTCTCAGCAAAATATTTGTGAATACAAAACAAGAAGACATTTTCAGTTTTCTAAAATAATCAAGAATAACAACAAAAAATGTTCATTAACATCAGACTAAATCAACTATAACCGAACATTAAAAAATAACTTAAAACCCCAACTTTTAGAAATATTTAAACTGAAGTTGTACCAACGATTAAAAGAGCTAGACAACACACCTCTTAAAAGATTGTACAGGAATATCAAGTGGTTTTAATGCGAAGAAAAAGAATGAAATCACACATGGCTGATCATGTATTCAGTTAAAAACAAAAAAGATGTCAGTTCGATCCAGGATGATTTTTCCACCTGAATCCATCCTGCATATATACAAGTCAACCATCCGTCCGTGCATGGAGTACTGCTGCCATTTATGGTCAGGTGCCTTTGCCGTTCTCCTCAGTGTTCTTGACAAGCTCCAAAGGAGAGTCTGTAATGTGATAGGTACTGATCTGGCGACTCGACTGCAGCCACTTTCCCATCGTCGAAATGTGGCCTCCCTCTGTCTCTTCTATAAATACTTTCATGGCTTCTGCTCGGATGAGCTTAAGTCACTGATGCCTCCTAAACAGGTGCTTACTCGTGCAACCAGACTGGCAACTGGGTCCCACCCATTCACAGTCAGGTTACCCAAATGCAGACGACAATTCTACTCCTGCAGCTTCCTCTCTCGCACTTCCCGCCTGTGGAACTCACTCCCGTATTCTTGCTTTCCTGACGGCTACGACCTCCAGAAATTTAAATGCAAAGTTAATACTCATCTACTAACCACTGGCCTCTAGCTCTCTCCCCTCCCCTGTATAACCTTCCCTTTCTCTCCACCTATGTATCTATCATTGCACCTGCTTTCTCAGCTTTCTATTGTTCCTTTCTAACTAGTTTGTATTCCTCACTCTTTTCTAATTAATCTTTCTACATTTATGTAGCCCCCTGCACATCAGTGGCGTTTCTGCCTTGCTCGGGGTGAAATGATTAAAAAAAAAATAAAATAAAATAAAATCGATGCAATGAGGATTATATTTAACGTCTATTCACAAGTCGAAGATAACAAAGAACTGTGTTCATTATATAATAAAGGATTGCGTTTATTACTTCTTGCGCAGTTGTGAAAAGACAAACACCTAAAATATGGATTGAGATAGATCAAAGGCTTCCAAACAGACATGGCTTTTGTGTATGGAGGATAACGTGCGATTATCAATCCATGTGGAATTAAATCAAGGTAATCAGAATGGTATTAAAATATAATTAAATTCTTCAAATTATAAAGCCTCCACTGCAACTAAGAAGGGAGCATAATCAAGAACTGTGGGAAAAAAACCGTAGCCTGTGGCGAAAATCTCACAGCCTGAGAAACGGTGATGGCGCATGAAGAAATTTTAGTCTTGTTAGAGAAATTGAAATAATGCATGACTGGTCTTGCATGGAGGGAACTGTGTGAACTCAATGCCTGTTTAATGAAGTCGAGGTAATGAGCAGAGAAAAAAAAAACTCTGAAGGATAAAGAATAAGCACACATGACAACTTCCTCGACAGAATTAGCAAAGAAATAAATGTTCTAATTAAAAATAATGACCATCAATATAGAGAAATTAGGTTTAAGACTCCAAACATACACACAATTTTTTATTTTTATATATTTATTTATTTATTGTTTCTTCCTTAGATACATGGGTTAGTAAGTAAAAGCATAACTGGATTTCTGGGCAGTCGGAAGTGACATACATATGACGGGTTGTGCGTAAAGTGGTAAACTCTGGTTGACTGGAAGAAACGAACAACTGGCATTACCCGGCTGCCAGCATGCAAAAGCAAAAGAATAAACAATTTCGTGGACTGAATATAGGCTAACAAGTACGAAGAATGACACCTGAAGAAAACCAGCAGGTATAACGACCGAAACGTTATGAGTCATTTTAAGATTTTATAATTTTTATGTGATATTAATACGATAAAGGATGTGTGTTGTGGTACAGTGGATATCGGCTCGGAACGAGAAACCGGGGAGCCGAGTTCGAATTCCAGTTGAATCCATTGTATTCACTTACGCGCAAATACCCTTGGGAAAGGTATTAATCCATCTCTTCCTTTCCAGTTATGGGTTAAATAGCAGGACAGATTGGGTTCTATAGCCTTGGTCGGCAACCAGTCTACCGCAGAAAGCAATGGCAACATACTGCGGGATAATCTTCTGCCCAGTCAGCCATATCTCTTTCGAGACATGATCGCCCAAGCGTGTATCACGTATGGCACTTTAACTGACTGACTACGATCCACTCGGATTATTTAGCAAGGACAATTTTCTTACAATGGATTGTTTTCCATTACTATATATATATATATATATATATATATATATATATATATATATTCCTCATTTGTAAACGAGTTATTACGAGATCTAGGTTTTTACCATGTGTTGTATTCAGGCGATTTGAAATATATGATTATATTGGGTTTTTTTAAGAAATGGGGATTCTTTTAGAACGCTCACGTAACGGAGAATATTTGAACGCGGAATTTTTAAAATTAGAAGAAATTATAACGTTTTCATCCATGGTTGTATAAACCTAATGAATATTTCATGGTAAGTTAACACTCAGTCATATTGAACGAAATAACAGAAATTATGACTAAGTGTACCCATACCATAAAATACTTATTAGGTTCATACAACTACAGATGAAATCGTAATGATTGCTTCCAATTTTGAAAGCGTTTATAAAAATCTCCGTGAGCGTTTTTAAAATAATCAGTAAATCAGTCATGACAAATCGGCTGAAAACACCACATGGTAGAAACGTAGGTCGCGTAATAGCTCGTTTACAAATGAAGATTATTCAAAAGTTCTATAATATAACTCTATTGAACACTTTTTAATACAACTTTGTACTGGCTTAATTTTATTATCACCAAAAACTAAGTAATTAAACAACCAATCAATCAATCAATCAATCAATATATATATATATATATATATATATATATATATATATATATATATATATATATATATATACTAGCAATATAGCCCGGCGCTGCTCGAGTGTATTGAAAGCTTTAAAACTAATTCATGGTCCTGGAACTCAGATTATTTGGACGTTGGTACGAAAGACTAAAAAGAAATAGTTGTTTCCAGTTAAAGCGAAACCGTAAACTGAAAGAAAAATGAAAGTCAAATTGTGATTTCCTGGTATTGATATCAAATAAGTTTTTTCTTTTCGTAAACTGAATTTTGAAGGCTGAGTAAATGGTATCATGGCTGAGACTAAAAACTACAATTATACCTACCTCGAGTCAAAACCTAAAATAAAATAAAAGGGCTGAAAAAAATATTGACATACAGGCAAATAAACAGACACAGAAACAAGCATCTTGCCTCTTCTATATATATATATATTATCGATTTTCTGTACTATTGTAAGAAGTACAGCCTTGAAACTTCTAAATATCGCTTCTTATGTCTTTGTCTATGAGTGTATCAAATTTCATTAAAATCGGACCACTCCTTCTATAACCCGATTTTTTCGATTATCGATTTTCGATATTTATCAGGGGCACCTCGAGACAAAACCTAGCTAAGAACACTCGCAGACGCTTATGGTACAACTGTGTAAATTTTCAAGAAAATCGGGTCAGCCGTTTCGGAGTCTATACATAACGGACACACACGCACAGACACACACACACAGACAAAAATTCCATTTATAAATAAGTTTATATATATATATATATATATAATTGGAGTAGACAGACTTAACTTAATTGGAGTAGATAGACTTAACTATCGCCCGGTTCACCCTGCACCCACATCTATTGAACAGGTGAAGAGGCTCATCCCATGTTTCCTGTTCAGGATACGGTTTACGGTTTTCTCTTTTTTTTATTTCAATTGGAGTAGATAGACTAAACTATCGCCCGGTTCACACTCCACCCACATCTATTGAACAGGTGAAGAGGCTCATCCCTTTTTTTTACTGTTTAGGATGCGGTTTGCGGTTTTTTCTTTTCTAATATTCCTACTATTAAGTAGCCTCCTGCATATCAGTGGCGTTACCGCCTTGCTTGGGGTGATATTTTTAAATATATATATATATATATGCAAGTTTCATTAAAAATATGCTTACCGTGTTCGCAGTCTAGAACAAACAATATGATTATACATACATAAACACTACACATATTCAGTCACACGTAAAATAAAATCCATCCCCGATAAATTAAAAAATTATAGCCGAAGAAAATTGTCGCTCGGTAAAAAATACTTTTTGGACAATAAAATTTATGTCCTGAAAGGAAAAAAAATAATAAGATCAAATAAAAAACTATATATAAAACTTAACAACGATACCTAGACTATCATTTTTTATAAAACCTGCATAAGAGAGAGATTGTTGCCCCACACACACATATGGTGCACCTCGAGGTGGTGTAATGATTAGCTAGCGTGACTCACTAGAATCATTACAATTAAGTAGTGATTTCTATCACCATATACATATTTTTTTCTTAATTACGGGCGACAAAGAAGATTTAATTATTTTACCAAGTTTCTCCTGCATCCTGCCTTGTTTCCATTTTGTAGTAGTTTTCTATTATTTTTTATTGTCTGAAGCGATTTCGGCCATTAACGATATTAGAATGGTAGAAAAACTTAATAAAAAATTAATTAAATCTTCCTTGTCTGCCGTATATAATGAAAGTTTTCTGTTGCAGCCCCAATATACCTTAATATATATATTTTTTTTAATCATTTCACCCCGAGCAAGGCGGAAACGCCACTGATGTGCAGGGGCTACATAAATGTAAAAAGATTAATTAGAAAAGAGTGAGGAGTGCAAACTAGTTTGAAAGGAACAATAGAAAGCTGAGAAAGCAGGTGAGAAGACAGATACATAGGTGGAGAGAAAGGGAAGGTTATACAGGGGTGTGGAGAGAGCTAGAGTCCAGTGGTTAGTAGATGAGTATTGACTTTGCATTTAAATTTCTGGAGGTCGTAGCCGTCGGGAAAGCAAGAATACGGGAGCGAGTTCCACAGGCGGGAAGTGCGAGAGAAGAAGCTGCAGGAGTTGAATTGTCGTCTGCATTTGGCTAACCTGACTGTGAATGGGTAGGACCCAGTTGCCAGTCTGGTTGCACGAGTAAGCACCTGTTGAGGAGGCATCAGTGACTTAAGTTCGTCTGAGCAGAAGCCATGAAAGTATTTATAGAACAGACAAAGAGAGGCCACATTTCGACGATGGATGTGTGTGTACATGTGTGTGTGTGTGTGTGTTTGTGTGTGTGTGTGTGTGTGTGTGTGTGTGTGTGTGTGTATTAGCTATTTTATGAATACGACAATTAACTTCCAAACCGTAAATCTTGTAACATTTCATGCAGTTACATGTTCATCTCGCTTCGGTCGTTTTGTAAGTGCTGCGATGGATCAATGCGCATGCGCGCTTTATATATATTGGTATTTGTTTATCAAATAGCGAAAGAAGCGAAAGAGAGAAAACAAAAAAGGGAGCAATAGAGATATTAGGTGAAAGCAAATACTTTTCTCTGTATTCTCTTGCCCGCCAAGGCGCCATTTGAAAGATCTTCAAATACCAGGCGTATAATACAAATCTCCCTATGCGCCACCTCTCACCTTGCGGTGTACGAAACAAGCGCTGTTGCACCGACCCATCACAACGAATAAACGCATATCGACTCTCGCCTCCATCCCTCTCACTTACTAACTACCCATGGCTTATATTACAATTTTTTTTTTTAATCTTTGATGTTCATGTAACGAGAAGATGTTTCCTGCATACCTGAACATTTGTGATACTTATGGTCGGTTGGGTCTATTTAGCTGTCGTCCTCTGGAAAGGTGGAGTCTGCGTTAAATCGAGATTACCGTGCAGTTAGGTGCGGGGGGGTTGTTGATTTCCAAGCATCGATGGCTGGGGAACCTGCATATTTCTCTGCGATTCGTCGTCATCTTTTTCATGAAATTTAGAAAGCTTCAGGCATAATGCACTAAAGCTTCACGAAAACTATTTAAAAAACCTTTAAAAGATAAAGAGCAAAGATGGAGGCAATATTTGCAAGATAACAATACATGGTGGCAAATTTGATTCTATTTACACGCACGCACACACATGCACTCACACATATATATTCACGCACACACACACAGACACACACACTCCCTCTGTCTCACAGAAAAACATACACACATATGCAAACACATATATATTAATAAATACATACATTTCTACGTCTAAAGCACGACTCGTAGTTTCATGTACTACACAATCATCAGGTGCACATTATGAACTCATTTATGAACTCCCAATATGGTTTGTAATATGCAACTGATGAATGCGTAGTGTAAAAAGCCCCTATATATATATATATATATATATATATATATATATATATATATATATATATATTAGCTAATTAGTTAGCTTTTGGTCATAATTAAATTAAATCATTACACAGTTGTATTAAAAAGTGTTCAATAAAATTATAATGTAATATTTTTCATTTGGGAACGTGTTATTTCGCGACATCGGTTTCTACCTTTTGGTGTCTTCATGCGATTTACAATAACTATATATATATATATATATATATATATATATATATATTATTTATATATATATAAATACAAATGAATAAGGAACAAAGAAAATATTGACAAGGTTCAAAACATTAATTTAAAACAGGGCTTAATATAGAAATAGAGCCATGAATATTTATTTTAAATTATACTTTAGAACATGTTCAAATTACAACTATTTGATGTGACATTGTCCTATCAATGTCGAAACAAAATGTACACTTTGTAGTAGATTGTAATTTGACGATGTTCTAAAGCATAGTTTAATATATATATATATATATATATATATATGTGTGTGTGTGTGTGTGTGTGTGTGTGTGTGTGTGTGTGTGTGTGTATGTGTGTGTGTGTGTGTATAAATTTATAAATAGATATATATATAAGTTTCCTTAAAACAGCTCTCAAATTATTGTGAATAAAATATTAATACATTATTATGTGTTTAATATTTTTTAAAATTTTAAAAAAATCCTTTAATAGAAAAACTTGTCATTTTCAACCATATTATTAATCGTAATTTACTGAACAAAACATTGATTTTATGATCCCATGGTATCATAGAAAATATACTTACCTAAATTCTTAGACCCTGATTGACATTGATTCCTCTGTACGTTTTATTCTTTCTTTCTCACTTACTTTATTATTTTCCCTTTCTTTCTTTTTTTTATTATTTTAGCAATTAAATTTTAGCATCATGCATTGTTTAATATATAATTTTAATTCAAAATTTTATATTTTAATGTTAATTTTTGTTTTTATTGCCAATATTATCTTATTTTTTATTATTTAAAATTTGAATTTTTTTATTTACATGCAACATTAGAATATCTATTTTTTAAAGTTTTTACATCTTATTGTTTAAACGCCTTTATTTACTTCTCCCAGCAATTTATCATTTTTATTTTATTTTATGTTTAAATTTTGAATTTAAATTTAAATTTTTATCGACATGTAATCTTAGAATATTTAACTTTTTAATCTTGTCATCAAAAAAGTCGTAACTTAATTTAAGATTTAATTCCTATGAACATCGATAGAACTTCAATTCAAATTTTTAAACTATCAGTTTCAAAAATGCATCTTATGATTGCATGGCGCATGAACTTTCGTGTCGTGGCATAGACAGAAGAAAATATATAAATATATTGTTGCCATGTGTTGACATAAAATGTTGCTATGCGACAATATGTCAACACAAGATAATAT
This sequence comes from Ascarosepion bandense, assembly GCA_037127315.1. NCBI lineage: Eukaryota > Metazoa > Mollusca > Cephalopoda > Sepiida > Sepiidae > Ascarosepion > Ascarosepion bandense. The sequence continues at coordinate 2,726,637 of JBBBDQ010001353.1, forward strand.
CATCTTTGATAGTGGATGTCTTGATGTTAACGTTCCTATAACCTCTCTGAAGATGGCTCATGTGAGCCGAAAGCTTAGACACATCATAATAAAAAATATCCAAATGTTGGACAATTTTTGTCTTTATTTTCACCTGAAATTAAAGCCAAAATACTATGTTTATAACTGTTCATGATTAAACATAATACACATTCATTGTCTGTTATATTCAACAGTATATGTTTAGAAAATGATCTGGTGCCTAGATAAAATATATTACATATAGTGTATATATATATATATATATATATATATATATATATATATACATATAAATATATATATATATGTCTGTATTTTAGAACATATATATATATATATATATATATATATATATATATGTGTGTGTGTGTATTTGAGAAAATTTTTTAGACATTCTACAATTTCATGGGTAATACCTATTTCGCCGCTGACCTTGTGGTTCGTCAGACCCAACTGATACACACTCACACACACACACACACACACACACACACACACACACACATATATATATATATATATATATATATATATAATCTAAAACAAAACACACACACACACACACACACATATATATATATATATATAATCTACAAAACACACACACACACACACACACATGCGCTAAAGTATGCTTTTCCTCCAATATATATTTATTTTTTATTTTCAATTTCTCCTATGATCTTTTCTAATCTAAATTTATTCCTCTCTTCGTTCTTCTTCTTTCCCTTTTCGTTTACGATTTAAGAAACGTACCCTTTCTCTTTAACGCTATCTCTCTCTCTCACTTAACCCCCTTTCTTTTCTTTTCAAATCTACGTATCAGCAGTCTAACTGACTGGCATAATGTATCTTTAAATTTAGGTTGACATCCGCTCTTAGGCGTTCTCTTTGAGTATATGTTGCGTATATATATGCTTATGTATGAATATGTGTGTGTATTCGCCGAACTGATGTAATGATATATTTTTGCTTAAATTTTCTCTTTTAAGGGAGCGATCTTTATCTTTGTTCCGTGTTTTGGGGGGTCTTTGTGAATTTCATTCGTGTAAAATCTTCTGTAAAATGATGACGGATACTGATGATAGTTCGCCTGAAATAGACCCATTACTTCCGGTTTACCATGAAATAACCTGTCTGCCTAAACTTTTTCTTATATATATATATATATATGTGTGTGTGTGTGTGTGTGTGTGTGTGTGTATCATATTTCAAAATCTTCCGTATGTCTATATATCGTTATCACATTAATATATATATATATATATATATATATATATATATATATATATATATATATATAACAGAATTGGGGGAAATATATATTTTTTTATTTGTTTATTTAAACTTTATTATTTGATGAATTTCCATATTTGAGTAAATGCTTTATTTTTATTTATTCAACAGTATTTATTTAACAGTATATTTATTATTCCCACGTAGTGGCTTGGGTATTCAAAAATTATTGATAAAAATATGCATTCTCCGAAAATTTTTGCAATCTCAAAACTTTTTGTAACCTAAATATGTCTTCTGGTTTGAAATATCTAGAGAAAGTATGATAAGTCGTGAAACAAATCAATCAATGCATACATCCTTGGGTAGTTATTCTTTGTTTCGGCAAAAAACCGTCAGCCTTCTTTCGAAGTCCCTTTGCTTGGTTAATATTCCCGAATAATTGTTAATATTTTTGTTTTTGATATGTTCTTTGTGAGATTTGCGTATAGCTATTGATCTGTCTAAAACATGATGGAGAAGAAATGTCATTTTAACCATGTTTTTTTTATATTTTTTCTGCTGCGTATTCGAATAATAATTAATACAAACTCGCCACATATTTTTTATTTCCACTTCACATGATTGTTGTTAGATGAAACCCCTGTAGTATTTTCATGTTTCTTATCGACATTGAGACAATTCTTTTCATATTTGTTGTTGTTATCACGAGGTTTCGGTCTTCTTCAGTTCTTCGGTCTTCTTCAGTTCTTCTTGTTGAACCGAGTAAACTTCAAGTAAAACAGAGCAGATTAACTAATTAGCATACGAAAAGACAGCAATTATGAATATTCGGAAAAAAATTGGGAAAGTCTGTGCTTAATTCGGCTTTGTTTGACCATTAGTCCTATGTTGTTCAGTGGTTAAGACACATCATATATAGTGACACTTTCACCCAGAGGACACAGGTTCGAATCTTTTACTAACAAGATTTCTCCATTATTCGGGTATGTGCAGACAAATATACTCTTACATTATAAAAAATGAGAATCTACCCAAATACGAGTGTTCATTAGAAATAATGTTTAAAAAAATAAATTCAACAAAAATGTCGGAATTTCGTCAAAAATTCGTGTATATACATATATATATCTTTCTAAACATATACTGTTAAGTATAGATGTACATTGTGGTACAGTGGATATCGGCTGGGAACGAGAAACCGGGGAGCCGAGTTCGAATTCCAGTTGAATCCATTGTATTCACTTACGCGCAAATACTCTTTGGAAAGGTATTAATCCGTCTATTCCTTCCAGTTATGGGTTAAATAACAGAACAGATTGGGTTCTATAGCCTTGGTCGGCAACCAGTCTACCGCAGAAAGCAATGGCAACCTACTGCGGGATAATCTTCTGCCCAGTCAGTCATGTCTCTTTCGAGACATATACTGTTAAGTATAAGAGATAAAGAATGTTTATTATGTTAAATCCTGAGCTGTTCAAAACATCGTATTTGGGCTTTAAATTCAGGTGAAAGTTCTCCAACATTTGGATAATCATTTATTAAGTTGGTTCTAAGCTTTCAGCTCTCATGATCCATCTTCAGAGAGGTTACATGGACGTTAACATAAAAACATCCACCATCAGTAATGATTTTATCTTGCGTTGACATAAGCCTTTGCTAGGCAACGATAACATTTACCAAAAATAGCAAACGTCATACAACCGCATTACAAATTTACGAACTGCGTAATTTATATATATATATATAGAATGGAGAAAATTTGACCATTAAACAGCTGTATTAAAAAGTACACAATACACATTTAAACAAAAAATAAAAAATCATGATTTAAATTGCAGCGCTTTTAAATATTTAAATTAAGAAGATTAGTCTATTAGGCTACCATGAAATATTGAAACCATGTTAGCGTAATCGGCTGGTTTATATATATAATCATAAAATTAAAATTGTTTTTAATTAAAAATACATGGCAACAATGATCTAACATTGCCTGATGTTAGATCATTTTTGTGAAAATGATTATCATTTTCACAACAATGACCTAAAATTGCCTGATGACGAAGTCGAAATCTCGAAACAAAAATTTCCATTTTGCAATGTATTTTCAATTAAATATCAAATTTAATTATATTATTATATTATTTTCTAGAATATTTATTGTGTTGAACACTTTTATAAAAACTGAATGCGGGAGAACTCGGTATTGGAAAACTGTTGGTAATCTTTCCCTATATATATATATATATATATATATATATATATATATATATATATATATATATACTAGAGTCATCCGAAGACAATTCTGTTTCGCTGTATTACAGCTCATGAGTACAGCTTAGACTCCGGTCACTTCCTAACCCATGATTAAAACCCGACCGAATTGGTGTCAGCGATTCTACCCCTAGGCCACGAGCGTCCAGTAGAAAAAGTAGAAAAACTTTCGGTATGCTATACGCTGCTTCATTCTATTAGCAAACAACAGTTGAGATAAGATATTAAAAAAATGATTAACATTTTTTAAAAATCAAAATTTAGGAGATATATTTAAAGGTGGATAATTCGAAATTATTATTAATAATAAATATTTGCCAAGAAAAGAAATGAAGAAAAAAAGAGAGATGGAAAAAAAAAGGAACAAACGCAGAGAGTAATTTATTTTAATCTGGCAATTCACTTGCGCACGAATATTAGATTTTGGGAATTTTAAATTTAGAAAAGAATTTTCTCTCATACAACCAAGACAATTATAACTAACTTTTCTTTTCTTTTTTTAAATCATATCACCCCGAGCAAGGCGGTAACGCCACTGATGTGCAGGGGGCTACGTAAGAGTGAAAAGATTGGAAAAGAGAAAGACGGAAACCACATCCTAAACAGGTAACAAGTGATGAGCCTCTACACCTGTTCAATAGACATGGGTGGAGTGTGAGCCGAGCGATAGGTTAGTCTATCTACTCCAATTGAAAAAAAAATAAGGAAAAGTGAAAAGATTGGAAAAGAGAAAGCCGGAAACCACATCCTAAACAAGGAACAAGGGGCGAGTCTCTACACCTGTTCAATAGACGTGGGTGGAGTGTGAACCGGGCGATAGTTTAGTTTATCTACTGCAATTGAAAAAAAAAAGAAAAGTGAAAAGATTGGAAAAAGAGAAAGCGAGAAACCACATCCTAAACAGGTAACAAGTGATGAGCCTCTACACCTGTTCAATAGACATGGGTGGAGTGTGAACCGGTCGATAGTTTAATCTATCTACTCCAATTTTTATGTTTCCATCATTTTTATTATTCACTATCCCATATTGTGATAACAGCAGACCTGCCAAGAATGCCGAAATGTAACAACCGGAAGAAAAAACTACAATGGAAAAAAATAAAATAAGTTCTGCTATTGCTTAAGTACTTAGTATCAGGGACAGAGCGTATGTACATATTAAAGTTAAACATTGAGATCAAGTGCCAACAACCTGTTACATGCTTAAACGTACTTACGAACGCACACATAAACACAAGTACACGTAATAAAAACAAATAACAAGATAAAATAAGTAATAAAATAAATAATGATAAAAAAGTATTAAAAAATATCCTATAAAATGGCGACAACTGCATTTGGATCCACAATTCTCTCTACTCAAGAATCTTTAAAATAATTCAGAACAAAAGGTCTTGCCGTCCACCTAATAGCCATAAGGATAATACAATATACCTTCTTCCCATAAGGTACCATTGACAATAATCGATGCAAAAAAACAGACTGTTGCCGCTGGTTGTAGACCTCAGTATCCACTTAGATCAATCAGTAAAATGAATTGGAGCACTCTAGCTATTGGGCGTGTATAATGATAATATGCATGCTAGAAAATCTGCCTTCTTCTACCGAACGCCCATAGCTCAGAGGTAGAATCGCCGACTGACGCCAATTCGGTCGGGTTTTAATTTTGGGTTAAAAAGCAATCAGAGTCTAGCCGTGCTGGTGAGCTGTGATACAGCGAAACAGATCAGTCTGCGGATGACTATATATATATATATATATATAGTCATCCGCAGATATATATATATGACAAATATATATATATATATATATATATATATATACGTTGGATTTACAACAACTACATTCACGAGACGTATTACATTACACATGACTGATCATTCGTTCATTTCTAAACATCTACAAAACATTCTTGTCTGCATTCACAATATAAAACAAATAATGATCGATAACGCAACTATCCTATACCAAGAAAAGTACAAAAACAAACTGCATGTCCGCGAGGCAATATTCATTAAAAAACTTAAGCTGTCAATTAATAGAATCAGCTATGAATACTGTAGTCAGTCAGTTAAGTGCCATACGTGAACACGCTTGGGCGATCATGTCTCGAAAGAGACATGACTGAATGGGCAGAAGATTATCCCTCAGTAGGTTGCCATTGCTTTCTGTGGTAGATTGGTATCCAGCCAAGGCTATAGAAACCAATCTGTCCTGTTGTTTACCCATAACTGGAAGGATGAGAGGGATTAATACCTTTCCCAAGGGTATTTGCGCGTAAGTGAATGCAATGAATTCAACTGGAATTTGAACTCGTCTCCCCGATTTCTCGTTCCGAGTCGATATCCATAATTTTTTTCATGCTTTAACACATGACATTACAAAAACATTCCATTTTGGATAATTCTCTCGTTCTAATGAACGCAAAGCAATTTGTCAACCGTTACATTCGAAGCAAGAAGACAAATGTTATAGTGCCCTATCTACAATGGAATGAACTATTCCCCCTTCATAAATACTAACCTGCAAGACTTCCTGGGGAGAGCAGTCGAGACGCAGTGTAACTTGACAGTACGGATGGAGTCTTCTATCTGCTGACTAATAACACTCTTATTTTGTATATATGTTATATTATTTCAATACACTGGTTCAACCTACCTTCTTCTTTTCGTGTCTTTCTTCCTGGCGCTAACAGGTCTCAACAAAAGCTTACAGTATTTTTTAGCAACACAGTTTTGTGGTTATTGTTTGTTACCACAACTCACACCCCTGAAGATGAGCTCGAAAGGTGGTTGAAAATAATTGGGGACATCGAGATGAATAATAGAAGCATCCGTCAACGTTACAACACATTTCTAACATCTATCAATTATCTCACATGAGTATGAACAGATTTTATTTAAAATAATCAGACACAGTTTTGCAATTTATTTAATCTGATACACACACACACATACACACATACACACACGCACATACACACACACACACACACACACACACACACACACATATATATATATATATATATATATATATATATTTATTTATTTATTTATCCTACGCACAACTTCAAGCATATAACAGCAATCATTGGGTGCTTACTATATCATGCTGTTTTTTTTTTTCAGATTTGTATTATGTATGTTCCTTTCTTAAGGTTTGTCATGGGTATAAATTTGGATGTACAAACATTTTAATTTATTAAAATACATAAATAAAGCCAGGTTAATGAATGAACCTAAAAATAGAATCAGGCAGTTAAGTGCCATACGTGATACACGCTTGGGCGTTCATGTCTTGAAAGACACATGACTGACTGGAGAGAAGATTATCTCGCTGTAGGTTGCAATTATTTTTGCGGCAGACTGGTTGCCAAGCAAGGCTATAGAGTTCAGTTTGTCCTGTGATTTAACCCAAAACTGAAGGGAAAATACGGATTAATACCTTTTTCAAGGGTATTTGCGAGTAGGTAAATGCAACGAATCCAACTGTAATTCGAGCTCGGTTCTCCGATTTCTCGTTCCGAGCCCACAATGCACGTACAGATACGTTTTCTCTTTTGTCCTTTACTTTATTATATCAGATTATCGTATTCCGATACACACACACACACACACACACACACACACACACACACACATATATATATATATATATATATATATATATATGTGGGGAGTGTCGATGAAGAGAGTGAACCACAGAGACAAAATAGATAGTTTCTTCTGTTGATTGCATATGTGAATGTGAGAGTTTTAGCAAATGTATGTGTTTACTGAAACCCAGGAGGCACAATTTGAATTTATACACAATAAACCTCTCAGCGGCCGGCTGCAAGCACGTTCTTTCAGATATCGCGAGCCAACGAATGCCAAATGTGCGTTTGGCTTGCCGTGTGGTGGGAATGCGGGCAGCTGTAATGGAAGGACCTTCACCAGTCGGGTTCTTCTGCTCCAGGCGTCGAATGACTCTACATTACATTCACGATCATAAGACAAACGAGTAATAAGAGCGTCTGACGGCAGATTGTCGACCACATTAAATCTAGCTTAGAGATTGTAGCCAGGAGATCCGCACCCACCATCAGACACAAATTATACAGCACACCTCTCTAAGACAGATTCTTTCTTGGGCTGTTTTGATATCAATTTAGCTTGGGATTTGCTCTCAAAGAGCATCATGCCCTAATATTTATGGGTAATTTATCCTGAGCGCTGAAATGACTAGAACTTTATATATATATATATATATATATATATATATATATATATAAAGTTCTAATTAGACTCCGTAAGTTTACACTCCGTAAGTTTACACTAATCTAAACCTTCGAAAAACTGTTAACAAACAGAACCTAAATCCGTTACAATCCGGCGTACTAAGTCGTCGGATTAAAGGGGGAGAAAAAAAAGAAACCAGCGGAACAAGAACAAAATGTCAAGGATCCGCAGTAAAGAAAAAAAAAACCCAAACGGAACCTAAACACAAGAAAAAGTGCTCAATACGAAAGTACGAAAATACAATAATAGAGCAAAACACGAAAAAATCTAGTAGGTTGTGGCTCACTTTAGATTTTTTCGTATATATATATATATATATATATAATTTTTTATCATTTCACCCCAAACAAAGCGGTACCGCCACTAATGTGGAGGGAGGTACTTAAGAGAGTTAAAGTTTTAGGTAGGAGGAGGGTGAAGATAAAGATGAGCCAGCTACAGGGGGAGAAAGAAAAATACTTTACCCTGTTTTAGATATCATTTCATACCGAACTGACAGCAACTAATAAAAATAGCCTCATAAAATACTATTTCTATCATAACAACAAAGCAAAATCAGGAATGATGATTAGATTCTACTTAAGAGCATTCAGAATGTGCAGCCCTCAATACTTGAGAAAAGAGGAAAAATATATAATACTTTCAAAACCCTTCACTACCCTAACTATTTAATATTCAATGCGAAATAAAATGATAATAAATTATTATAATATAGTAAAATTGTCCTTCTTGACAAACCCAACTAATAAGAAAAAGTCCTTCTTTCAACTAACGCTATCAGAACAATAACCGAAATAAACTCAACATAATATTTGTCACAGCTACCTTTTATTAATCGCTTCACCTCAAGCAAGGCGGTACCGCCACTGATGCGCAAGGGGCAATATATGCGAGTAAATGTTTAGGCAGGAGGAGAGTCAAGAAAAAGACGAACTAGTTACTAGTCTCAGAGAAAGGGCAAGAGAAGGATGGGAACATAGGTGTGAAGACAGTTGCGAAGAAAGAGAGAAAGGAAAAGAACAAGATACCCGGGGTGATGTAGGGTTAAGTGGATAAGGGGTAGAACTTCACTTTGCATTTGATTTTCGTGTTATATATTTTAAAAATTAGTTTTCGTATTGCATTTCTTTTACCTTCCTTTTTTTGTTGCAAGATTGGGTGTATCATGCTTTATTTTCATTTCTCCTTTCACTTGCAATTCTCTTTTGAATTTTTTGGCTTCCTTTATTACTGAATAAAGAGTCTTATTTCTTTCAATTTCTTTAACACTGACCATCATCCAGTCTTCTGTAGCTCCAGTTATCCTTCAAAACCGAATATTGCAGGTTTGCAAGATAGTACTAGTTGAACTAATCTTCTGACTGCTTCAAATCTGGACACAAGTTGATGCATTCTTTTTCAAGTTGGAAGCTTTCTCGTTTTGATATCCATTCGCTTAATGTCAGCTATAATCTGTGGGGATAAAGAACACCCTGATTAAAAAAGTGAAATCAATACGGGGTATCCTGCCCACAAAATACAACAAAAATTTCAAGAAAAGACAACACAATAATTAGAAAATAGTATATGTAACAACATATATACAGAATAAACAATTTCTTATTTTTTTGTATAATTTGTTTGGTTGAGAAAAAGGTTTTTTGAACTTAAGTGAATGTGGCTTTGAACAAAAAAAGTGTCTGTATTTTACTGTTTGTAATTAAACAGAGTAATAATGTTTGTTTTTTTCTTTTTTATGAGCCCATCGCTAAATAGGTGGAAAAGGAAAGGGTCTATCAATTTAAGATGAAAAAAAAAAGTGTGCGTGAAAAAGAAGCGAAGAGAGGGAAAAGGCTCAAATAAAAAGAGAAGTAGCAGAATGCGTTTCTGTAAAAAAGATTAATCAGTCTACTTAACTAATAAAGTTTGTGCTCCTTTCACTTTTCTGGCCGGTGAGAGGTGTAAAAGTTATATGGGCAATTGAAGATAACTTATTTTTGTTTTCCTTTCCTTCTTCTTCTCTTGTGTATTGGTAGAGTCAGCGACGGATCTGTCTGTTGGTTCTTTGGCCTCTCTCATCTCTGCGCCTTTCTGACTGTCTTGACCAGTCAGGGGACGTCCTTAAGTAGTGAATCTCATCATGTGACCGGCTCCCGCGGGCATTTTCTTCTTTAGGTGTGAAAAAACGTTTGACTGATTTCATAAATTAATTTTCTATTTCTCATCCAATCAGGATCCAGAATTTTGCTTTTGGTCTGGGTTTTTCAAAAATGTTCTGGGTCGTGGACAGGGTTTTTTCCAAAATGATTTTGAACTGTTTAGATCCGATTTTGCAAGTGTGTAATTTTACTTTGTGTGTTTTATTTAGTTGATGTATGATATAAAATTTGTATCCTATAAGTTGTGAAGAGCCATGATTGAAATTTTCACAACTTATGGGATACAAATCCTATAACATGTAACGAAGTCAGCAGATATAAAAAGATATAAAGGGGCGTAAGACAATGATGCGTCTTTTCACGGATCTATTCAACTTATACAGCGAAACTATTTTGAGGGCCCTAGATATTATGCCATGATTTTGTAACCGGAGGCCACAGTTTGAATAACATACGGTACGCAGCCGATACAGTGCTGACTGCAGGCACAGAAAGGAAACTACAGTACATCTTACAGAAGCTAGCTGAAGAGAGTAACAAAAAAAGACTACAAATGAACTGCAAGAAACCCGAACGCATGGTTATCAGCAGAAAGGAGAGCCGAAAATGCCAAATATAGGTGGGGTATACTGACATCAAGCAAGTACAAAAATTTAAATACCTGGGAAGTGTGCTAACAGAAGACGGAATGTGCAACACAGATATCCGAAGTCAAATTGATATGGCGAAGGACACGTTCCAGAAAGTGAGTAAAGTATTAAGTGACAGGAAATTTTCACTAGAAACAAAAAGAAAATACTAGATTGTTATGCGATGTCAGTTCTTCAATATGGCAGTGAAAAGCTTGAAACAGCTGAAATGTGGTTCTACAGAAGGATGCTGCGGATATCATGGACCGAGCATGTGAGCAATGATGAGGCTTTGGAAATGATGAAAACGAAAAGGAAATTAATATTGAGCATCAGGAAGAGACAACTGAAGTTCCCGGGGCATGCAATGGGGAAGGCGGGCTTGGAGAACCTGATGTTAACAGGCCAGATAGAGGGAAAAAGACACAAGGAAAAACAGCGGATAACATATTTGAAAGGCCTGAGCAGGTGGATGACAGAACAGGGGTTGTGTGGTGTTACAGGAGAAAGTGTATTAAGAGCCACCAGGGATAGGGAAACGTGGAAGACCATGATCACCTACGTCTTGAAAAGACAAGGCACATAGAAGATGAAGATCCTTTAAGTCCAATTCATGATGATGAAAATGTAATACACTACAGAGTGAGCAAAATTGATTTTACTTGATAATCTGTTTGATGAATTCCTCTTGGTATTTTAACACCAGACTCACACACCTGTTGTGTTTCAGTATATTGTATTCGATCTACTACGCTGATTCCTATGTATTTCTTTCTTCCAGTTCGCTAATCTTTTGGAAAAAAAAATCCAGGTTGACTGAACATGATTTTGTAATCCACGAATGAAGGAATTCATTGCATTCACTTACGTGCAAATACCATTTGGAAAGGTATTAATCCGTTTTTCCCTCCAGTTATGGGTTAAATAACAAGGCAGATTGGATTTTATAGCCTTGGTGGAGAACTAGTTTAACACAAAGTAATGGCAACCAAATGCAAGATAATCTTCTGCCCAGTCAGTCATGTCTTTTTCTATACATGATCGTGTATCACGTATCACTTAAGTGGCTGACTGAGTCCTCGAATGTTACTTTTAAACAATTATCTAATCCGAAAATTATAACGATATTATCGGTGAAACATTTTACAGTAATAAGGATACCTTTCAACTCACTGTTGTCTTTGGTAAAGAATTTGATATCATCCATGTAGAGTCGATGATTAAAGGCTTTATATATATATATATATATATATATATATATATATATATATATAAATGATTAAAGGCTATATATATATATATATATATATATATATATATATATATATAAAGCCTTTAATCATCGAATCTACATGGATGATATCAAATTCTTTATATCTTTATATATATATATATATATATATATATATATATATATATTGCTTCGCGTCCATATTTATTACTGTTTATTTTCATTTGAAAGGGTGAATTAAGAGACACCAGGGAGTCTCATTGCAAGTTTCCTCGTAGGATATTCAAACAACTGTAATTAGCAGTGCCTTTCATGAAATTTAAATACAAAGTAGCTTCCCAAATTTCATGCTGTATTTAAGCAAATTTACTTTCAACGAGAAGACTTATTATATTTCCAAAATCATAAATATCCGACAGTGCGAGACACTATCAAAGCTATTTGCTGAGTCTTACCTTTTTTCCTGCAATTTTGCTGTAAGCTATTTGCTGAGTTTTACCTTTTTACCTGCAATTTTCCTGTAAGCTATTTGCTGAGTTTTACCTTTTTTCCTGCAATTTTCCTGTAAGCTATTTGCTGAGTTTTACCTTTTTACCTGCAATTTTCCTGTAAGCTATTTGCTGAATTTTACCTTTTTACCTGCAATTTCCCTGTAAGCTATTTGCTGAGTTTTACCTTTTTACCTGCAATTTTCCTGTAAGCTATTTGCTGAGTTTTACCTTTTTACCTGCAATTTTCCTGTAAGCTATTTGCTGAGTTTTACCTTTTTACCTGCAATTTTCCTGTAAGCTATTTGCTGAGTTTTACCTTTTTTCCTGCAATTTTGCTGTAAGCTATTTGCTGAGTTTTACCTTTTTAACTGCAATTTTCCTGTAAGCTATTTGCTGAGATTTACCTTTTTTCCTGCAATTTTCCTGTAAGCTATTTGCTGAGTTTTACCTTTTTCCCTGCAATTTTCCTTGAACATTTATTGTTCAGTAGTTGATCTTTGCAACCATATGTACTCCGTCTGTTTCAGAATTTAACATTGTCATCGAGGTAAAAGTACAGTTCCCCAGGACAGATGGGATCAATTTATGTGGTGAAGAGATATTTTATTAGTCTATAATTTTTTGAATTATTTGTTTCTCCGGTTTTTGATTCTACAAATATGTTCATGACTTCTGCTCCGACGAACTTAAGTCACTGGTGGCCCCGCCAAAAGAATTTACTCGTGCAACCAGACTGGCAACAAGGTCCCACCCATTTACAGTTAGATCAACCAAATGCAGCCGATAATTCTACTCCAGCAGCTTCATTTCTCGCACTTACCACCTGTGGAATTCCCTTCCATATACTTGCTCTCCTGAGGGCTACAACTTCCAGGAATATAAACGCAATGTCAATTTCCATCTCTTATCCACTTGCCTCCAGTCCTTTCTACATCATCCCGTATATCTTGTTGTTTTCCTTTCTCTCTGCCTTCGAAACTGTCTTCACACCTGTCTTCCCATCCTTCTCTTGCCCTTTCTCTGACACCCACTGGAACTTGTTCATCATTCTCTTCACTTTCTTTCTGACTAAACCTTTACTCTTATGTAGCCCCCTGCACAACATGTGCGAAACCGTCTTGCTAGGGGAGAAACGATTAAAAAAAAAACAGTTATTCTTCTTTTTTAATATTTCGTAATTTAAACCAATAAACTTCTTTGAATAACAATAAACTTCTTCTGAATTTATTGCTATTTAACGAGAGGGCATATTTTTAGGTCACCCTGTATAACGTAGACGACGCTCGTCAGGATAGTAGCTTCAATAATATGAATCAAGGTCTATGGAAACTTGTAACTGGTAACTGGTTCGCATTTCTCCTCACTCTCCTCCACTTCACTACTCTTATGTAGCCCCTCTGCGCATCAGTGGTGGTACCGCCTTGCTTGGGTTGAAACGATTAAAAAAGTAAATGATATATGTAATACGTTCAGTGATTTCAGTCAGTCAGTTAAGTGCCATACGTTATACACGATTGGGCGATCATGTCTCTTTCGAGACATGACTGACTGAGCAGAAGATTATCCTGCAGTAGGTTGCCATTACTTTCTGCGGTAGACTGGTTGCCAGCCAGGGCTATAGAACCCAAATTGTCCTGATATTTAACCCATAACTGGAGGGAAGAGACGGATTAATACCTTTTCTCAAAAGTATTTGTGGGTAAGTGAATGCAAAGAATTCAACTGGAATTCGAACTCGGCACCCCGATTTCTCGTTCCGAGTCGATATCCACTGCTTCACAACGCACATCGAGGTTAATAATTATGATTGTTAAATGGGCACAAGAAGTTTAGAAATCGATGACGGATGATAGAGTCAAAAGTTCTGTACCTTGTCATTTTCTGGGAATTTCCATTTTGGGGAATTTCTGAGAGCTTGCCTAAAATTCTTCTTGGTTATATTTTGCCATACTTGCACAGATTTATCTTTAATTCTTATTTGTTCTGTTTGATTTTTTTATTTTATTTTCCTCTTTATAGATAGACTAGCAGTATAGCCTGGTGTTGCTCGGGTGTAATGAAAGCTTTAAAACTAATCCATGGTCCTGGATCTCAGACTCTTTGGACGTTGGCACGAAAGACTAAAAAGCAATAGTTCTTTTCAGAAATTATAACGTTTTCATCCATGGTTGTATAAACCTAATGGATATTTTATGGTATGTTAACACTCAGTCATATTGAACGAAATAACAGAAATTATGACTAAGTGTAACCATACCATAAAATACTTATTAGGTTCAGACAACCACAGATGAAATCGTAATGATTGCTTCCAATTTTGAAAGCGTTTATAAAAATCTCCATTACGTGAGCGTTTTTAAAATAATCAGTAAATCAGTCATGACAAATCGGCTGGAAACACCACATGGTAGAAACGTAGGTCGCGTAATAGCTCGTTTACAAATGAAGATTATACAAAAGTTCTATAATATAACTCTATTGAACACTTTTTAATACAACTTTGTACTGGCTTAATTTTATTATCACCAAAAACTAAGTAATTAAACAACCAATCAATCAATCAATCAATATATATATATATATATATATATATATATATATATATATATATACCATCAATATAGCCCGGCGTTGCTCGGGTGTATTGAAAGCTTTAAAACTAATTCATGGTCCTGGAGCTCAGATTAATTGGACGTTGGCACGAAAGACTAAAAAGAAATAGTTGTTTCCAGTTAAAGCGAAACCGTAGACTGAAAGAAAAATGAATGGCTGTAAGTCAAATTTTAATTTCCTGGTATTGATATCAAATAAGATTTTTTTTGTTGTAAATTGAAATTTGAAGATTAAATAAGTCCCCTGAGTTAATGGTATCATGGCTGAGACTAAGAATTACAAATATACCTATTTAGATCCCAACCGGAAGCAAAAACTAAAATAAAAGGGCTGAAAAAAATACAGACATACAGGCAGATAAACAGACACACACACAAACATCTTGCCTTTTAAATATATATATATATTATCGATTTTCTGCACTATTGTAAGAACTGCAACCTTGAATCTTCTGAATATCGTTTCCTATGTCTTTATCTATGAGTGAATCAAATCTGATTAAAATCGGACTAATCTTTCTATGACCCGATTTTTTCGAGTATCGATTTTGGATATTTATGAGGGATATCTCGACACAAAACCTAGCTAAGAACACTCGCAGACGCTTACAGTACAGCTGTGTGAATTTTCAAGAAAATCGGTTCAGCTGTTTCGGTGTCTATAGGTAACGGACACACACACACACACAAACACAGACCCATACATACACACAGACAAAGTGCCATTTATAAATAAGTTTAGATAGATTCTTATTTGTTCTCTTTTGATGTTTTTGCATTGGTATTATATTCTACTGGTTTTCTTTAGATATTTCTCAAAAAATTTGCACTTCTTCATTAGATAGTGGCTTTATGCTTGGCTGTTTTGTTTTTTATGGCAAATCAACCTCGGCGGTTCATTTATTGCCAACTAAATTTTATTTATTTATTGCTGGTAATAACTTTTTCTTTCAACAATTTATTGTTGTTTTTTTTTTATATATATATAAGTTTTGTGTCTAGTAATACTTTTTCTTTTCGAGTATCAAGATTCATTAGGATTTGTTTTTAAGGGCAGGATCCCCAAGTCCTACCCTGTTATTTAACCAATAACTGGAGGGAAGGGACAGATTAATATCTTTCCCAAGGGTTCCAGTGCTTAAGTAAATGCAGGGTATTCAACTGGAATTCGAACTCGGCTCACCGATTTCTCTTTCCGAGCCGATATCCACTGCACCCAAACGCACATCCGTCACTAAACGCTAACAGCACTTGGTATTCCCAAGCGGTCACCCATCTAAGTACTGACCAGGCTCAACGTTGCTTAACTTCGGTGTTCTAGCGAGAACTGGTGTATTGAACGTGATATGGCCGTAAGCATCGGTGGCTTTTTGATTTCTATATCAGCTTTTCCAATTTCCCTATGAAACTTCGTGAGGTCTGTTTCTTCTTCTTTTTCTTCTTCTATGTGCCCTGTCCCTTCAGGACGTAGGCGATCATGGATCTCCACGTCTCCCTATCTCTTGTGGCTCTTAGTATGTTTGTTCCTGTTGCTCCTGGCAACCCCCGTTCCGTCATCCACCTGATCAGACCCTGCAAATATGTTATCCGCTGCCTTCCTCTGTCTCTCCTTCCTTCTATCTGTGCAGTCAGTATCAGGTTCTCCAGGCTCTCCTTCCTCATTGCATGTCCCAGGAACTTCAGTTGTCTCTTCCTGATGCTCAGCATCAATTTCCTTTTTGTTGCCATTCTTTCTAACACTTCGTCGTTGCTTGTATGCTCAGTCCACGATATCCGTAGCATCCTTCTGTAGAACCACATTTCGGCCGCTTCCAGTTTTGTCCTCATTTTCGATGATATTGAAGAACTGACATCACGTAGCAGTCTAGCACTCTTTTCTTCGTTTCTATTGAGATTTTCCTGTGTGTTAGTATTTTGCTCATCTTCTGGAACGCGTCCTTTGCCATGCCAATTCGCCTTCGGATCTCCGTGTCGCACTTTCCATCTCCTGTTAGAACACTTCCTAGGTACTTAAATTCTTGGACTTGTTTGATTCTGTTATCCCCTACCTGTATTTGGCATTTTGGGTTGTATTTTTTGCTGATGACCACGCACTCAGTTTTCTTAAAGTTTATTTGTAGTCCTTTCTTGTCACTCTCCACTGCTACTTTCTGTATGAGATCTTGCAGTTTCCTTTCCGTGTCCGCAATCAGTACTGTATCGTCCGCATATCTTATGTTGTTCAGGTTGTGGC
This sequence comes from Ascarosepion bandense, assembly GCA_037127315.1. Classification (NCBI taxonomy): domain Eukaryota; kingdom Metazoa; phylum Mollusca; class Cephalopoda; order Sepiida; family Sepiidae; genus Ascarosepion; species Ascarosepion bandense. Next base: position 2,743,788 of record JBBBDQ010001353.1, read on the forward strand.
CTCCAATAACAAATCCTGGTGTGTCATCTTGGGTCCTCAAAATATTCTCGCTGTATAGGTTGAACAAATCCGGTGAAAAGACACATCCTTGTCTTACGCCTTTTTCTATTTTTGTGTATCTACTGAGGTCGTTACCTGTCCGTATGCAGGCCGTTTGCTGCCAGTAGAGATTCTTGATTATTCTTATGTCTTTGCCGAAAATGTCGAGGTTGCCTAGCATTTCCATCAATTCTTTGTGTCGTATTTTGTCGAATGCTTTTGCGTAATCAATGAAGCATAGGTACAAGTCTTTCTTCATTTGTAATGCCCTTTCAGAGAGCATCCTAATCATGAATATGGCGTTCCTTGTTCCAGTGTCCTTGACGAACCCGCACTGTTCCTGCCCTATCTCTGGCCTGATTCTGCTTCTCGCTCTATTCATCAGGATTCTGACAATCAGTTTTGTAATGTGACTCATTAAGCTGATAGTTCTGTGTAGTTCGAACTCGTTTGCACCAGGTTTCTTCGGCAGCGCTATAAATATCAACTTGCATAGGTCTTCTGGTATTATTCCGCTGCTATGAATTTCGTTTATTATGTCGGTAATCTTTTCTATGCCATATTCTTCTAAGGCTGTCAGCAGCTCTATTACTATGCCATCTGGACCAGGTGCTTTGTTTATGTTCATTTTGGCCATAGCAGCTTCCACTTCGGATTTTAGTATTTCCGGTCCATCCATCTCCTTGTGTATTCTCGGTTGTTCTCTCTTGTCGCAAAAGAGATCCTTTATGTATTCTTCCCATCGCTGGAGTATTTCCTCTTTCTCTAATATGATTGTCCCTTTCTTAGTTTTTATGCATCCTGTTGAGGAGCAGGTTTTTTGTCCTGTCAGTTCTCTTATCTCTTTATGCATCTCTGCTTTGTTGTTCCTGCTCAGTCTCTCTACTTCTGCACATTTGTTGTTGAGCCATTCCTCTTTGACTTGTCTGCATTTGTTCCTTATCTCCTGTGAAGATTTTTGTACTCTGCTCCGTGTCTTGGCGTTATTTTTTGTCTCCTTTGCATCATGTGGAGGATCTCTTCGGTCATCCACTCGTTTTTTCTTCTGCGTCTGATTTCCTTTGAGGCTATGTTGTTCGGTGAGGTCACCATTGCTTATTTTAGTGAATCCCATTTTGAGTATCCTTTTCCAATTTGTTCTTCATATTTCTTTCTCACGCTGTTATTATATTCTTTCTGCAGGGTGAGATCGTCCTCTAGTGTGTCGTATTGCAGCCTTGGTGATATGCTGGGCTTCTTCAGTCTTCGGAGTTTCACTTTTAGTTTGCAGATGACTGGGACATGGTCACTTCCGCAGTCAGCACCTGGGTATGTTTTGCATTGGACGAGGTCTGTTTAGAATATCTTATTTTCTCGATAGAACCTACAACGCTTTTTATATCATCTTGTTTTCTGCGTCTTTAATTAAAGGTTCTGTTTAAGTATTTTCCTTGATTTTTAAATTTTAATTTACTGCTTTAATTTTATATTTCCACTTGATTTTCTTATTTTTCCGCTTTCAATCATTTTAATTTATTCTTAAAATCTTATCTAATATAGATAACGCACAACTGATTTTCTCAATTTCTCGCTTTAATTTTGCCTTCCAAGTGGTATCTTTTTTGTCTATTATTTAATTTTCTAATTGCTTTGACCTTATTCTTTTTCAGCAGCTGACAAAACTGTTGCATGGATGACATTATTTACTTCTCTGATGTTTTCTAATTGCTTGTCCATTAACAATTTTTGCAATGCTGCGTTATGTGTTTGTACAAAGAAAGCGTGAAGAAAGGACTATCAAACTGGAAGACGACAGAAAGTGTTGCTGTCATCAAGAGAAAAACCAAAGATTTTAACTAAAAATTAGAAATCAAGTAAGTAAAGAAGTTTAAATATTCGGGAAGTGTTTTAAAAACGGTTGGAATATATGACATTGAAATCCGCACTGAACAGCAAAAAAAAAAGTCTGCCTTCTAAAATCAAAGTATTTAGAAACAGGAAAAAATCGTTAGAAAGAAAGAAAAAATCAGTTAAATTGCAGTGTAATACAATCGTGCATGACAGTGAAACCTGAACAATTTACTCATAGATGAACAAGAGACATTAGACAGAAATGAAACCGGATACTGAGTTTACAATGGAGGAACAATGTGGGCACCGAAAAGGTTCTAAGAAAGATTCAAACTAAAAAAGGATACATACTTCGAATCACAAACGGGCAATTAAAATATCTAAGTTACGTCATGAGAAAAGATGGTCTAGAAAATTTGATACACTGTCAGGATATATTGAATGTACGAGAAAAAGGGTAAATCAGTTTATAATTTCACCCAAAGCAAGGACTAAAGCTGCTAAGACGCAAGAAAGTTGCTGAGTGTAAGATAATAATATAAAAAAAAAAAACATTATTAAGAAGAGAAAAAAATTAAAAGCAAAAGAATTAAATATCTGTTAACCATAAATTTTAATGCTTCCACAACAAAGCTACTATACTTTAGCCAACATAAACAATCTCTTCTACCTCCCATCTACATGAATCACGCTAGTCTCCCTGAAGATAATACACGTCTCGGCTTCAGTCTCTCAGCGACCTCTGGTGGAAAGACTACATTGAATCAATAGCTAGATCTACTGCTAGGCAGGTGGGGGGTCATTGAGTCGGGGAGTTGTGTCGGGGAGTTGTTCTCAACTGAATTTATCTTGCACATATACAAATCTACCATTCGCCGGTGCATTGAATATTTTGTCATATTCAGTCTGCCATTCTTGTTATTTATCTCGGGGTTTTCGACAAAACCCGAAGAAGAATATGTAATGTAATCAGTTCCAATTTGGCATACCCCAGTGGTCCTAATAAAGGGTTCTGTTCGAAATTCCTAACACCTGAATAAAACCCTAGCGTACAACGGCCGAAACGTCGTACAAATTCCAAAAAATATAAAGACAATGGTCCGAATAATGTAAATAGTGTAAATATTACCTCATCTCAGAAATATTGACAAATAGTATTTCTACTCTCATTACTGACTTCAACAGTATAGACAATGATCGTTGCACAACATTCACCGACAATTACTCCTGCCCCTACAGTAACATTTTTTCTTATCACCTCGTTCCATACATATGTAATGTACTCTCCCGTCGGATTCGTCATATGAGGAGCTGACAAATTGTTTCAGTTATGAAATCAAGGTAAACCACCAGAAGATCCACACAAGGGATTTGCTTAATATAGTGAAGGCTTGTGCAGATCCATCCACACTTTTCGGAACTATTGATACACTCAGTCGGTGCATATAAATGCCACCAATGAAACAGACAATAGACATCAGGCTTTTTCATTATCCCGCAACAGGTTGCCACAACTCGCTGCGATATACTGGTTACCAAATAAGACTATATAACCCAATCTATCCTGTTATTTAATCCATAATTGGAGAAAAGAGACGGATTAATACCTTTTCCAAAGATATTAGCACTTACGTGAAAGAAGGACATTCAACTGGAATTCGAACTCGGCTCTCCGATTTCTCATTCCGAGCCGATATGCACTGCACCAAAACGCACATCCATCAAGAACGCTTACGAGGCTCAACGTTGCTTGACTTCGGTGATCGGCCAAGAATCGATGCATTCAACGTGATATGACTGTAAGCTCCATATATATATATATATATATATATATATATATATATATATATATATATATAGTCATCCGCAGTCAGATCTGTTTCGCTGTATCATAGCTCATCAGTACGGGTTAGACTCCGTTCGCTTCCTAACCTAGGATTGAAACCCGACCGAATTGGCGTCAGTCGGCGATTCGACCCCTAGGCTACGAGCGTCCGGTAGAAGGAGGCAGGCTTTTTAGCGCATATAAACACGCCCAATAGCTAGAGAGATCCAATTCATTATAAAATGAGCGATGCGTATATGCGTATATATATATAACGGTTATGTCACGTTGAATACACCGGTTCCCGCCCGACAACCGAAGTTAAGCAACGTTGAGCCCGGTCAGTACTTAGGTGGGTGACCACTTGGGAATACCAGGTGCTGTTAGCGTTCACGGATGTGCGTTGTGGTGCGGTGGATGTCGGCTTGGAGGGGGAAATCGGTGAGCCGAGTTCTAATTTCAGTCGAGCACACTGCATTTACTTGCGCACTAGTACCCTTGGGAAAGGTATTAATCCGTCCGTTCCCTCCAATTATGGGTTATTTAACCCATAATTGGAGGGAACGATCCGCCACAGATCGCATGAACAGCAGAACTCAATTATTTAATTGAGGTCTGCTGTTCATGCGATCTGTGGCGGATTTCTGCACCGATTGTTTGTTATCAGCGGTTCCAAAACCTGTGGATGGTACTACACAATGCCTTCACCACTATAAACAAATCTTTGTGTGGATGTCTTACTAAGGTTAGACCCTCATACATCGAAATCGATGGGAGAGTCCATAATAATAATAATAATAATAATATATATATATATATATATATATATATGGATTGGTGAGGTGGAGTTGTACGTTCGTGTAGAGAGTATTAACCTTAACTTGAAATAAACAAGTCGTCTTTCATTGCCCTTTTTAATGATCTTGATGTCTTTATGAAGAATAGACGTAATTGCATGGAATTCATTCTCATTCTTGTGTAAGCAAAATAAAACGAAACGTATAGAAAATGAAGAATGTTATAGTTTACTAGATCGCTGCATCTGTTGCAAAAATTTTGGCGAGGGGCGCAAGGTATAAAAGAGTGAGAGATCTAAAAGCCGAAGCCGGAACACACTGTTCAAATAGCTGTTACCTCGTATGATTCTTAAACCAAAAGCCCCTCTCTACTTTCACCTCTCACTCTCTCTCCCTCTCTCTCTCTCTCTCTATATATATATATATATATATATTTCGCTTTCTCAATAGCTCTCTATTTTCAAGGGTTTATGGCCATATGGCGTTGAAATACGGATTAGCCTAGGTTCATCGGAGTAAAGCGACGTCGATAGATGGCTGTGTTTATTTAGTTGTCAGCTTTTAGTTGGTTGTAAACAAATGCTGGTCTCGCTATCTATTTATCTATGTCCTATTTATTTGACTATTTTAAAGCGTGTACTGATTGTCTGCCTGTATATCTGTCTCTCTTCCTTTCTCCTATTCATATCTCTCCACAAAAAATGTTTAAGCGGCTTCTACATCAGCTGTCTCACAGCCTGTTGCTATCTATCTATCTATCTATCTATCTATCTATCTATCTATCTATCTATCTCATATTGTTCATTATCTATCTATCTATCTATCTATCTATCTATCTATCTATCTATCTCATCCTGTTCATCTATCTATCTATCTATCTATCTATCTATCTATCTATCTATCTATCTCATCCTGTTCTTATCTATCTATCTATCTATCTATCTATCTATCTATCTATCTATCTATCTATCTCCGTGAATTATTTTCAGATAGATTGTATCTGTGAAGGAACAAAAAGAATGAAAGACCAATGGAAAAACTACTATTAGACGACAAGATTCGTCCTCTGAGAGACTTTTTCATGGCAAATTCATCTTGAAGACGAGACGCATCGGCTAACAATAGTTTCCCTCGTTTTTTTTATTTCTCTCTCTCTCTCTCTCTCTCTCTATATATATATATATATATATATATATATATGCCACTGCTTGAATTTATCTATTTTTGTATGTCACTGTCCTTAACTCTCTATCTATGTCAGTCTGTCCTTATCTATCTATCTATCTATCTATCTATCTATCTATCTATCTATCTATCTATCTATCTATAACCCTATTTTCAGATGGCTGGTATTAAATTTAAGTAATTTTACAGATTTCTCTAAAATTAAAGTATACAATTACTTTTTCGGGAAAACAAGTAAAAAACACAGGTAAGAGATTTACTGAGTACAGAATTATTTTTTATACAAATTCATCAACGTGATTCGAGACAAAATATCTGTCAGTGGGTTTTGACAATGGGTGATCCTAGGTCAAAATAAGGCCTTGGCAATTTTCTGTGTACTGGGTTACCAAGATATTCGATAAGAGCAGACAGTTAAATCAGTCTGTTCATATCTATCTATCTATCTATCTATCTATCTATCTATCTATCTATCTATCTACTGCAACCTGTTCATGTCTATCTATCTACCCCGGCCTGTTCTGATCTATCTATCTATCTATCTATCTATCTATCTATCTATCTATCTATCTATCTATCTATCTATCTATCTACTGCAACCTGTTCATGTCCATCTATCTACCTCGGCCTGTTCTGATCTGATCTGATCTATCTATCTATCTATCTATCTATCTATCTATCTATCTATCTATCTAATGCAACATGTTCATGTCTATCTATCTACCCCAGCCTGTTCTGATCTATCTATCTATCTCTCTATCTCTCTCTCTATCTATCTATCTATCTATCTATCTATCTATCTATCTATCTATCTATCTATCTATCTAATGCAACCTGTTCATGTCTATCTATGTACCCCAGCCTGTTCTGATCTATCTATCTATCTATCTATCTATCTATCTATCTATCTATCTATCTATCTATCTATCTATCTATGTTTAATAGCCTATTTATTATACTCTTTAAGAAGTTCAATTTCCAGTAGAATTCCATTTGAATCGTGAAATATCAAGAAGAATTAATTATTCCTTTCCAATCGATCTATCATTTCCTCCGCTTCCATGATGCTCGACCCCCTTGTCCAAATTTCACGCCGTCATGATAAATCTCCACAGCTTAAGAGAGACGAAGACAAACTTACATTAAATTTAAGCTCTTTATCCTGTCATTTACATTAGCGCGATGCATTCTATGCTATACATCACATGTAATCGACAATACCGATAGTAACTTCATGTCTTTCCACTGTTGTTAAATATTAGACGAGAGCGATTTAAAATTATAGTTAAAATTTTTTAGCTTAAACGTGACACATTCTTTGAGAACTGGCTTGGAATTTACAAGACAGATTCTTTTTAGATTCCTGAAATTATCCTAGCGAATAGTATCTGAATTCTTCAGATATACTGAAAATACATCAATCAAAAATTCCAAATATTTTTGGTTTTCTTTAGTACTATACTAGTTGTATAACTTGGCGTTGCTCGGGATATTTTGGTGGTTATGTTGAAACGGTAAGGTCGAGTGCTTATTCAAAAAGCTCCATTATGTGATTGCCGTCACTCGTAAGTTTAAAAAAATGCGAAGTAATCATTTTTTATTGTATATGTAAAACGGGGTTCATGCTTATTCAATTTTGCCAATAAAAGGGAATGATGTATGTAAATTGGAAGAATGGACGTTATGAAAGCCTGTAATGCGATGCAATGACGTTGTAACAAAAGAAGTGGGTACATTGTCCCTGCAACGTCGGAGGGGTTGGCACCTTGTAGAAAACGTGAAATTGTTATGGCATATGATATGGTAGAAGTTAAAAAAAACGATTTTTGTTGGTATACAACTAGGCATTTCGGAGAAATAAACGACCGCAAAAAGCAAAATTTTCCATATATTTTTACTGCAACCTGGGTGTCAATCGAAATGTGTTTTCGCCTATCAAGACATCCAAACATACCAGTGACTCAGTTTTGGTTGAGTTTTGAGTGAAGCGTCTTAGAGAAAAGCATAAAAGTGCGCAAAAGACAACCCGAAATTATGTTGATTTTTTATGAACCCTCTACATTGATTCGAAAATGTGTACATCAATGTTTCGGACCTTGATCTTCAAGTTACCCAATTTTGGTTGAATTCGCATTAGCCGTCTCAGAGGAGAAAAGTTCATAAATTCTAAACGTTTCGGTGAATTCAGCCGTACCCTGTTTATCTATTCGAAAAATTGTTGCGTACATCAAACGTTTATGTCATGATCGACCAGTAACCAAATTTTGGTTGAAATCAAAACAAGAGTTTCGGAGGATAGGGTTCGTTATAATGGAGACACACAAACACACACAATTAGACAGAAATATATATATATATATATATATATATATATATATATATAGATAGATAGATAGATAGATAGATAGATAGATAGATAGATAGATTAGCAACATCTGTCTTCATCATTTTTAATTTCTCCTATATGCCATAACTCATCAGGTCCTGGGTGATCATGTTTCACCACAATATCCTGTTCTTTGAAGCACTTAAAGATCTTTTTTGTTTACTATTATTTTTTTTATTATTATTTTTTTTTACTATTTTTTTACTATTTTATTTTTATATTTTATATTTTTATATTTTATATTTTTTTCTATTTTTTCTATTTTTTTCTATTTTTTTTCTATTTTTCTATTTTTTTATATTTACATTTTTACATTTTTTATATAATTTTTATTTTTTTTATATTTTTTTAATATTTTTTAAATATTTTTTTATATTTTATATTTTTTTACTATTATTTCTTTTTTTTACTATTATTTTTTTTTACTATTATTTTTAATCTTAAATTCGTTAAGGGCGCTCTGCACTGCTTCCTGCTGACCTTTTCAATGTCACATGAGTGTCAAAATTTCAGAGCTTTTTCTTTTCATTTTTCGTTGCTCGCATGTCCAGGATGTGCGTTTCTCGGCATCCTTCTGTAGAAACACATTTCTTTTACCAAAATCTTTTCTTCATCTGTGAGAATGAATTTATTCTAATAAACTAAAAATAAAAACCAATGGAAAACAACCGTAAGTCTTTTTTCTTCTAGTCTACATTTCCGAGTTCGAAATCTAGTTGAATTCCTTGCATTCACTTACGCACAATTTCTATCGGAAAAGGTATTAATCCCTCTTTTCTATCCAGTTATCGGTTAAATAACAAAACAGATTTGGTTCTATAGCATTGACTGGCAACTAATCTACCTCAGAAAGTAATGGCCACCTATTTCGGGATAACATTCTGCCTAGTCAGTTATGTCTTTTTCGAGACATGATCGCCGAAACATGTATCACGTATGGTATTTAACTGACACTGAATATAATAGTTGGAATCATGATTAAGGCTTCTACTTGTCTAAAAATGGGTGCCCGTTTTGTTTTGTTATGAAGTAATAAACTGATGTTCCACTAATTCCTGCGTAATAATATAATTCATCTCTTCTGCTTGTAGCTATGAGTCAAATAATAGGAAAAATTCGGGTTCTGTAGCTTTGGCTGGCAACTAATCTACCGCTGAAAGCAATGACAACCTGCTGCGGGATAACCTTCTACCGAGTCAGTCATGTTTTTTTCGAGACATGATCGCCCAAGTGTGTATCACGTATGGCACATAACTGACTGACTGAATTGCATACAATTAAAAGTAGATTACTCGCAGGTTTCCCCTGCTTCTATTCTTTAATATATCCTGTGAATGCTAAATTTAGTAAACATATTTTCTAATTAATTTTAGGCAAAACTTTCTTATTCCAATTTAGCCGTGGATGTCCGGGTGGCTTAATGTATAGGAGCTGGAGTAAGGAAATCGGAGAGCTGGGTTCGAATTTGTGCCTGGCTAGTTATATTCACATCCGCACAAATATTCTCCCCTCCTTCTCAGCCTCCTCCTCCTCCTCCAGTCCTGAACTACTATGTAGTACCAACTCTCCTATATGGCAGTGACCCATTACGGGTGAAAGGGTTCATAAAGCAACAGATATGTTAATCTACAGAAAGATGTTGAGAATATTCTGGACAGAACATATTACCGGAAAGATTTAATTAAAAAAAAAAAAAAGAAAAAAGAAGCACAATTCAACTTCGAAGCCGAAAGTGACTGTTGAAATATTTAGGCCAGGTAATGAGGAAAGAGGGCTCGGAGAATCTGATACTGACAAGATATACTGAATGTAAGTATATTTTGACGGTAAAAGGGTTGGACCTAGTTGCCAATCTAGTAGAACGGGTAAAGTCATGCAGTCGTGGTACCAAGGAGTGAAGCTCGTCGGAGAAAATATTTGTTGAACAGACGGAGGTAAGCCACATCGTATCGGAGAGAAATTGACTGAATTCGAGCTGCCAAATCGGGATCGATGAGATTACAGGTCCACCTTTGAATTTTGGCGAGAACCAAGAGATGAATAGCAGGAGCTCCTGACCAGATATGGCAACTGAATTCAATGCACGGACATATGCGGGATCTTCTTCTTAGCTAGTAAGATAGTCCACTTCTCTGCCTCATTTCTGTTCTGTCTGCCGTGTATACTTGTGTGCAGATTTTTTATGTGTTAAAACCATTCTTGGCTTGTAAAAATGTTTGCCACATTGCACTTGCATTTTCTAAATCTTGTGCAAATTAATTGAAACAACTGCTTTAGTTTCCTTTCTTTTACTCTACGGTTAGTTTTAGACCCACTTGTGGTGGAGTGGATATTGGCTCGGAATGACAAATCGGAGATGGGTTAAATAACAGAATAAATTTGGTTCTATAGCTTTGGCTTTCAACTCATATACCGCTGAATGTAATGACAACCTAGCGCGGGATAATCTTCTGCCAAGTCAGTCATGTGTTTTTCGAGACATGATCGCCCAAGCGTGTATCACGTATGGCATTTAAATTAAAGAACTAGAGTTACAGGGTTTAACCGATTTCTTTTTTTTTTTTTTCTCAGATTAAATCATTTGCAGTTGTGTAAAGTAATATAAATCTATTTTCGGGTTATATGATAACATTTTTTTGGCTTTGATAAATATCGCGTCATCTGTGATTGCATCAGAATTTTATAACGCCCAGACACTACTGTCTCGACTGTCAATTAGTTGTTCTACGGTCATTGTCTGGTATGGACGTTAATCCAAGGAAGCGTACAAAAATTGTAACGCTGCATGAACACACTGGCAAGCCTTACAGAGAGATTACGGGTATTGATGGTGTCAGTCTTTGAACAGTCAATCGTGTCTGAAGATGAAGAAACAAACTGAATCCATCAGCCCAAAACATAAAGGAAAAGGAAAGAAAAAAAAATAACGCCAAGAGACGACGTATATGTGATCAAAAAAGTGTGAAAGTTCCTAGGAGTACATTATTCGTGTTGTTTCAGTTATTTTGCATAATGTTCTACTTTTGTCTTGAATATATTTTTTTGCTTCGTATTAATTCTTGTCCTGTACGTTTGTTTCTTTTTTTTTATTGTTTACTGGAAACTTTGTCAATTGTTTGTTAGAATTTTTGCCAATTGCATTTCACCGAGGCAAATCACTCTTCTTCTATGTACCGTTTTTTTCATGGCCTTCCGAATTTCCATATTTCTTTCTCCTGTTATCCAGCTCAAAGCCCGCTCTGCCATCCATCTCCTCAAGTCGCTCATGTATCCAACGCGTTGCTTCCCCTTGCTTCTCCTTCCATCTATCCGTCTCGTGAGCATCAAATTCTCTAAGCCTTCCTCCTTCACTACATGTTTTAGAAACATCAGCTGTTTTTTTTTCTTTTGTGTGCATCCTCTTCAATTACTCAAGATACATATTCGGAATTGATTGAAATTAAATACTATATAACTTCATGGTGTTATCACAATGGCAGTTGCCGTCGTATATAATACAATATACTTGGCGTCCCAAAAGAATGTACTCTCTTGTTAACTTCCTATAATGTCCTGATTTTTTCTTGTGTCACGTCTATTTATTTAGGTTCAATTCAGTAATAGACTGGGGTAAGTACTTGCTTGTAAATTTCAATCCTTCTAAAACGAAACTGCTATCTGTCAGCCATCACAGGCAATCTCTCCTGCCCCAACACCATAAGCATGGACCAAGCCAGTCTCCCTGAATGCAATATACTGTCCCTATTCGACCTTACCCTATCTTCCGACCTCAAGTGGAATCATTACATTGAATCAATAGCTAAATCCACTGCTAGAAAGGTTGGATCACTGAATCGGTCTAGGAAGTTTTTTTTTCCCGCCTGAATCCCTCTTGCACATATACAAATCAACCATCCGACCGTACTTTTGTCATATCTGGTCAGGTGCCCCTGCTGTTCATATCAGTGTTCTCGACAGGCTCCTAAGTAGAATTTGCAATGTGATAGGTCCCGAACTGCAATCACGACCCCAGCCACTTTGTCACCAGCAAGATGTGGCTTCCCTCTGTCTTTTTTATAAATATTTTCATGGCTTCTGCGCCGACTGGTGCCCCCACATCAAGAATTTACTCGTGCAACCAGACTGACAACAAGATCCCACTCATTTACCGTTGGATCAACAAAATGCAGCCGACAATTCTACTCCAGTAGCTTCTATTCTCGAAATTCCCGGCTGTGGAACTCCTTTACCTCCAGGAATTTAAATGCAATGTCAATTCCCAACTCTTATGCACTTGACTCCTGTCCTTCCCTTGCTCTTTCTACATCACCCCGTATATCTTGTTCTTTTCCTTTCTCACACTAATTTCGCAACTGTCTTCACACCTGTGTTCCCATCTTTCTCTTGCCTTTTCTCTCTCACCCCCTGTAACTGGTTCATCTTTCTCTTCACTCTCCTTCTGCATAATCTTTTACCCTCTTATGTAGGCCCCTGCGCATCAGTGGCGGTACCGTCTTGCTTGGGGTGAAACGATTAAAAAAAAAATTAAAGTTATTCTTCTGTTTTAATATTTCGTAATTTAAACCAATAAACCTATTTGCATTTTAATAGCTATTGAATATGATTATATTTTTGGTTACCCTGTATAATGTAGACAACGCTCGTCTGTATAGTAGCGTAAATAATATTAATCAAGGGCTATGAAAACTTTGACCACAATTTTATTCTTATTTAGTGTCCTGCTTAAAAGAGAAGGCCAGGTTGTTGTATAACTTCAATTAACGAGTAGAATTACCGAAATGTATTTAAGCCTATAAAAAACAGTTCATTTTGTCTCGTCTTTCCTTCACAACCCGACTGTCTTAACTGAATTAGAATCGAAATTTAACTGAAAGAGATTGTGCATATTTTTTTCACACAGCTAAGTTAAAAAAGAGTAAGGAGTTTGCTGCTTGAGATTTTTTTGATAAACAAATCCCTCTGAATGAATGTCACATTGCCATCAAGTATCAGTCAGTCAGTTAAGTGCCATACGTAATACACGCTTGGGCGATCATGTCTCGAAAGAGACATGACTGACTTGGCAGAAGATTATCCCGCAGTAGATTGAAATTGCTTTTTCCCGTAGACTGGTTGCGAGCCAAGGATAGAGAATCCAATCTGTCCTGTTATTTAACCCATAAATGGAGGATAGAAACGGATTAATATCTTTCCCAAGAGTATTTGCGTAAGTGAATGCAAGAAATTCAACTGGAATTCGAACTCGGCTCACTGATTTCTCGTTCCGAGCTGAGATCCACTGCACCACAACGCACATCCGTTAAAGGAGAGTAAGGAGTTCGTCCCTTGAGATTTCCTAGATAGATAAACCCATGTGAATAGATTTCACAGTGCCATCAAGTATCATATAGCGATGATTCACTAACTGTAGAATGTGTGACAATTTAGTTTTCACATTATACTTTGAGGACAAGCTTTTCTTATCTGGATACGGCTTCCTGTCGTGGGCTACTAACTAGTCCAATTTGTGAAACATACATTGTTTGAGACTATAGTGACATTACTGGGAATATTTTAATTCGTTTTCCACTATAATTTTCAGTAGTATCTTCACGTGCTGGACAGCTAAACAAATTTATATCTCCTTTACTTTCTTACTCATGTAATAAAATGCCCCAAAACCCCTAGAGGTAGAAGGTTACTATTTTCGTTTTATAGATTTATTAACTGTATATTATGAGGATATTAAAGATAGATAATGGTTATGCGTTGTGTCGGCTCGGAACGAGAAATCGGGGAGCCGAGTTCGAATTCCAGCCGAATCCATTGTATTCACTTACGCGCAAATACCCTTGGGAAAGATATTAATCCGTCTATTCCTTCAAGTTATGGGTTAAATAACAGGACAGATTGGGTCCTATAGCCTTGGTCGGCAACCAGTCTACCGCAGAAAGCAATGGCAATCTACTGCGGGATAATCTTCTGCCCAGTCAGTCATGTCTCTTTCGAGACATGATCGCCCAAAGCGTGTATCACGTATGGCACTTAACTGACTGACTGAATATAATAGTTGGATTCATGATTAAGGCTTCTACTGGTCATAAAGCGGGGGATCAGTTTTAGATTGTTATGAAGTAATAAACTGATCCCCCACTAATTACTACATAATGATATAATACAGTTCTTCTCCCTCTAGCTATGAGTCAAATAACAGGATAGATTGGGTTCTATAGCTTTGGTAGGCAACCAGTCTACCGCAGAAAGCAATGGCAATCTACTGCGGGAGAATCTTCTGCCCAGTCAGTCATGTCTCTTTCGAAACATGATCGCCCAAGCGTATTTCACGTATGGCACTGAACTGACTGAATGTTTGATCATGGATTTGAAAAGGCTCAGTTTGAAGTGTTATATAGACTCTTCATGTATATATAAACTTCAAACTTTTGCCTTCACTGATAAACACAGATTCAGGTATATAAAACTATACAATTATATTTTTATTCTTCTTCTCTGGTGACGTGGTGTAGAGTAGAAGGTGGTCGGTTAGATAGTATATATGCATACGAGGGCTGTTGACCGTCTGGAGTTGTATTGTATTTTCTCTGCATTTTCGAAGAGTCTTTCTCGCCTGGCTCTGCCCGATCTTTCCATCTATTCGGCTCTGGAACGTCGTTCTTATATAGCCGAGTTTCATTTCCTTACGCCATCTTTTGCCAAACATATTGTTTATTATTTTTGTATTATTATTATTGGCTTTCCAAAAGTTTATAGTCTCTGACCTTGACAAAGGCTATTTAGCAACACACGATCTCGCCTGTCACTCGGCGTCTGCATTCTTGGCTTTTCAAAAAAGATTAATTCAATGTAAACACACATTTTTCCCTGCCAATTTAAATACACTTCTGCGCAAAATGATATCTATGGTCAGAGAATATACAAAAATAATGATTAAGGAAGCATCACTTTGAAAGTTTGTGTTCACAAAGCACTGGATCTCCCAAAAATGTCGGAATGGATCTTCCGTTTAATCAACGGGATAGGAGGGTAATGATAATGGTTCGCAATTTTTTAGATGATATGGTGGATCTTCGTTGTAAAATTCTTAATTAGTAGAACTAGGGAACGTTGCTCGTCAGAATATTTTTCATGCAAATTACCATATTTTTTTCGATGCTGTACCTGCGTGGAAAGTGATAGTATGGTGGAAAATAATGTCTCACCTATCCGTCCGGGTAAATGCTTTTGAACTTTATGTTAATTTATTGCTCCATTTTTCAGTTGGTATATAACATGGGCTATGGAAAACTTGACATTTTATTCCTATTTAGTGTCCTGCCTAAAACGGAAGTCCAGGTTGTTGTATAACTTCAATTCCTGAATAGAATGACCCAAAGGAATTTAAGCCTGTAAATGACTGTTCATTTTGTCTCGTCTTTTCTTCACAACCCGGCTCGCTTAAATGAATTTGAATCGAAATTTAACTGAAAATATTTTTTTCATGCAGCTAAAGTTAATTTGTGAAGATAACCTATTTTTTTTTTATCAATATTAGAAAGCTTTGTCACTGAACTTGTTACAAAGTAAAAATAATGACTTAATCAAGATGTTGACGTTCCACACGACGTAAAACAAAAGGTTAGGATGGAAACCATTCTCAATATTAGAAAACTGGGTCAATACCGTTATCTATATATATGAAAGGCAATCAGTGAGTCTCTTTCTGACTGTTCCCTATGCACGCCTACATTTTTTAAGCTACGCTATTCAAACTTTCCAGGCACACATATCAACAGGGAAGCCAGGTCGACACATACTTTTTGAGTTTAATTTCAGCAATTTGCCCTTTCGTACTTTTTGGCCAGTGAAGCCGATTGTTTATATTTGCTCCGTAAAACATCTAAGATGTTTGCTAAATTACGTCACAGAAATCAAATCACACGTGTCAAACGCGACTAAAATATTTTTTATGAAAAGAAAATGTGCCTTTATATTTAATTTTTATTCTGACGTTTTAAAAATTCATTTGGTCAACAAATATATGTGAATATTTTTCCTCGTAATTTTGAAAAAAAAGAAATATTTTTAAAAAAATTGATTTTTCAAACAAAAACAAAATATTTTTTTAAAAAATGATGTGCCAATGGTGAATTTAATATTTAATGTTTTTTTTAGATTTAATATTTCATACTTCAGAAAATAAAATTTTCAAAAAATAAAGTTTTTTTTTCGTTAAATATTTAATCCAGGAAATCAACTGCCTGTCTGTAATTCGTGTAGCATTAATATAACTTTTTCCTCTAAAATTAAATGTCTGAATTTTTAAATATTCTTCGAAAATTTCTGAAGTGAGAGCGTAATCGTTTTATATTTCTAAATTCAGTAAGACAGAATTTAATAATTTTCATTTTTATGTTAAATGCATTTAATCAACAGAAAATGTAAATATTTTCCCCGTAATTTTTGAAACAAAAACAAACGAGATGTTGTTTACAATGTCACACAAAATATCAAATCACGTTTACGCAAAGCAAAAGAAAATAGAGTTTTTTAATGGAATTTTTGAACAATTTTGAAACAATTTTTTATATAATTTTTTTTTTATATAACCGCGTTTTAAAGGGATTTATCCATTTATTTTATAAACTTTATTGCATCACGAGATTTGATGTTTGTATGAGCATTGTAAACATTGCCCGAGTAACACCGGGCTATGATGCTAGTAAAAGTATAAATAATGACTTAATCATGATGTTGACGTTCCAAACTACGTAAGAGAAATGGTTACGATTAAAATCCTTCTCGCTATTGGAAAACCAATCGGCAATGGATGTGTTATCTGAATTGCGTCTCGAGAAACGGAATTTGCAACAGATCTGGATGTCTTTGGGTACAAATATCTGTCTGATTCATTTCTCCGGAAATCGAATTTTCACACCGCATCTTGAGTGGATAACGTCTCTCATCAAGTAGAAAGCATTTAATATAGACAGAGGAGTTGCAAGGAAAGGGAAAGAAAGGTGTTTTTTGGCGTGTATCTTCCGGACTGCTGTAGGAGATTTAACAAGATGAATCCTTCTGTATGCTTAGTATGCAAAAATATAAGACAGACAACGACTAATGTAGGTAATACGCTGATTTAAAATGCCTTCTTCATTGTTTACAAGTGCATTTCTTAACATTTATATTATAAATTTCTAAGGCGATGCTTAAGCCTAATTGCTGTTTCTCCTGGTAAATACTGCATTGAGGCCTATCAAAATATCTAAATCGGGGCAAAGAACGTTTTCATTTTAAAAAGAGCCGATAGAAAAGTTCTATCAGAAAAACGATATTTACAATAAAAATGTTATTATTATGGTTATTCATTAAACGCAATGATATAATTTTTATTTAAAGATCTTTTTTTTTATTTCATTTTTCTAAATATCAACTCTTTTTAAAATTAAAGTTTCCATTGCCACAATTTACATATTTGGATAGCTTTTCTTTGAAATTTTTAGAATATAATATTCTTAGGATAACTAAAGTTAAGCACCCTCAAGCCTTATGAGTACCTACACTACCGGCCATAATTATTAGGCCCTCCCAGTGTTTTAAAAATAATGATGTATTTCATACTATTTTGTTAGTATTTATTGTCAAGTGAATAAGTGTAAATGAAAATAGAATGTTTTTTTTTTTTGTTGTTAATACTGCATAATAACATGTGCATCAAATGAATTTATAAATATTTAATAATTACCTATATTGCAGTTTCATCAATGAAAGAATGAATAAAATTTAGGGTGATTCGGACAAGTTCACCTTTTCTTCCTTGCCTTGTAAAATTTTGCAAAGTAATAATAACAAATGAACCATTCTATTTTCATTTAGAATTATCCACTTGGCAACAAATACTAAAAATAGTATGAAATAAATGATCTCTTTTAAAAAAACTGGGGTTTCCTAATAATTATTACCGCTGGTATAGATGAGTGACAGGTGAGGTTGGATGTGTGGTTGGTATGATGAAAAATATCACAGGAGTAGTAAACAGAAAGTTCCAATACTTATTGGGTTCGTCATATTCACTTACACGGTAATACTTCTTTCATTCAGCAACCTTAGGTTTAAACTTAGATCTGCAGTAATGTCTGGATGTTCAGAAAAATGTTCACACTATGTGCACCAGATCTCTCTATCTCATTCTTTCGAAATGTCTCTATGATTTTTCACACACCTACAAAAGTAAAATCAGGGAATATTTATGATATAGTTTGGTTGTTTAGTTCCATAAGTTGGATTATTGAACTCCCATGCGCCAAATGTTCTGCAGAGTCAATCATATATGAGAAATAATATCGGAAGTTTCCACTTTTGATTTTTTAATGATTTACTAGTGGCTAATGTCTCTAAACGTTCTCCAATTTGAACTGACACTGGGACGGCCTGGTAAGGCTTAAATTCACTTAGAGATCAACGTTAGGCCTAAAAATTGTTCGCTAAAGCCTAGAGATATTTCGAGGCATTAATATATTTGAACTGACACTGGGACGGCCTGGTAAGGCTTAAATCCACTTACAGTTCAAAGTTACGCCTAAAAATTGTTCTCTAAAAACTAGAGATATTTCGAGGCATTAATATATTTGAACTGACACTGGGACGGCCTGGTAAGGCTTAAATCCACTTACAGTTCAACGTTAGGCCTAAAAATTGTTCGCTAAAAACTAGAGATATTTCGAGGCATTAATATATTTGAACTGACACTGGGACGGCCTGGTAAGGCTTAAATCCACTTACAGTTCAAAGTTACGCCTAAAAATTGTTCGCTAAAACCTAGAGATATTTCGAGGCATTAATATATTTGGACTGACACTTGGACGGCCTGGTAAGGCTTATATCCACCTACAGTTCAAAGTTACGCCTAAAAATTGTTCGCTAAAAACTTGAGATATTTCGAGGCATTAATATATTTGAACTGAGACTGGGACGGCCTGGTAAGTCTTATATCCACTTACAGTTCAAAGTTACGCCTAAAAATTGTTCGCTAAAAACTAGAGATATTTCGAGGCATTAATATATATTCTGCAGAGTCAATCATATATGAGAAATAATATCGGAAGTTTCCACTTTTGATTTTTTAATGATTTACTAGTGGCCAAAAATGTTCTGGATGTTCAGATCAGAAAATATATTTTAAGATCATACTAACCCAGATGAAATGGTGTACAATTCTTAACTAGCTTCTCCGTTATTTTAAACGTACAGTAATACGTTTTAAATGTTCCTGTTACGTGTTCGAAAAAAGCTGGAAACTGAGTGAATGTAAAACACCTGAAGATTCCGAAAGTTTGAAACCCTTCACAATATTAGAAGCCCTGTTAATACCGGAATAAACAATAATAGTTACTGAAATTTTTTTCTTTTTTTTTAATTATGCCGCCCCACGCAATACATTTTACTTCCACTGTTGTGCAGGGGGTTACATAGGAGGAAAGTTATGAAAAAGAGTGACAGAATACAGGGGGTGTCAGGAAGAGGATAAAAGAAGGATGAGAGTAATGATGAGAGTGGGGAGGACGTAGAAAGGAACATGAGAGAGCGAATGCAAGTTCTGGTTACAAAGTGAAAATAATGATATCATGTTGACATTCACCACTGCTTGAGATAAAAGTTTAGAATGGAAACCCTACAGAATATTATAATTTTTGTCAATAACCGGAATAAAACATAATAATTACTGGACTTGTTACAAAATAAAAAATAATTTTTTAATCAAGATGTTGACATTCCCCATTATTTGAGAGAAAAGGTTAGTATGGAAACCCTTTCTCAATATTAGAAAGCTTTGTCAATAACGGAATAAACCATAAGAGTTACTGCACTTGTTATAAAGTATAAATAATGACTTAATCATGATGTTGACTTTCGACACCACGTAAGACAAAAGGTTAGGATGGAAACCTTTCTTAATATTAGAAAACCTTGTTAATACAGTTATAAAGTATAAATAATGACTTAATCATGATGTTGACTTTCGACACCACGTAAGACAAAAGGTTAGGATGGAAATCTTTCTTAATATTAGAAAACCATGTTAATACCGTTATAAAGTATAAATAATGACTTAATCATGATGTTGACTTTCGACACCACTTAAGACAAAGGTTAGGATGGAAACCCTTCTTAATATTAGAAAACCATGTTAATACCGTTATAAAGCATAAATAATGACTTAATCATGATGTTGACTTTCCACACCACGTAAGGCAAAAGTTTAGGATGGAAACCCTTCTTAATATTAGAAAACCATGTTAATACCGTTATAAAGTATAAATAATGACTTAATCATGATGTTGACTTTCGACACCACGTAAGACAAAAGTTTTTGATGGAAACCCTTCTTAATATTAGAAAACCATGTTAATACCGTTATAAAGTATAAATAATGACTTAATCATGATGTTGACTTTCGACACCACGTAAGACAAAAGTTTTTGATGGAAACCCTTCTTAATATCAGAAAACCATGTTAATACCGTTATAAAAAATAAATAATGACTTAATCATGATGTTAACGTTTCACACTACCTAAGATCTTGTTAATGAGAAAGATTTCTTTTTTTTTAAAAAGAATGCAACGTTCACTAATCGGTCTGGGAATGCTGAGTATCTAAATTTATTTTTAAATGGAATTTTGTCGCTGTGTGTGTGTGTCTGTGTGTATGTGTCCGTTACCTATGGATTCCGAAACGGCTGTACCGATGTTCTTGAAAAATGACGCCGCTGTACTATAAGCGTCTGCGAGTGTTCTTAGCTAGGTTTTGTGTCAAGGTACCCCCGATAAATATCGAAAATCGATAATCGAAAAAATCGGGTTATAGAAGGAATGGTCCGATTTTAATTAAATTTGATACACTAAGAGACAAAGACAAAAGAAACGATATTCAGAAGTTTCAAGGTTGCAGTTCTTACAATAGTGCAGAAAATTGATAATATATATATATATATATATATATATATATATATATATATATATATATGAAAAGAAAGATGTTTGTGTGTGTGTCTGTTTATCTGCCTGTACGTCTGTAGTTTTTTCAGCCCTTTAATTTAATTTTTGCCTCAGGTTTGGCTCTAAGTTGGTATAAATGTAGTTCTTAGTCTTAGCCATGATACTATTTACTAAGAGGACTTATTTAGTTTTCAAAATCCAGTTTACGACGAAAAAACGTATTTGATATCGATACGAGGATATCAAAATTTGACTTACATCCATTCAGTTTTCTTCCAGTTTATGGTTTCGCTTTAAATTGAAACAACTATTGCTTTTTAGTCTTTCGTGCCAACGTCCATAGAGTCTGAACTCTAGGACCATGGATTAGTTTTACAGCTTTAATTACACCCGAGCAACGCCGAGCTATACTGCTAGTTTTTTTTATAAATTTGAATAATGATTTTGTGGATTGTATTTTGAATTACTCTGTATCTTCTGGGGTGTAAGTTATAGTAAAAAAAAAAACTGCAAAAGTGTGTTACTAAAGATTACTGTAACTTTCTTTTTCTTGCTTCAAAAATAACGGTTGACAAATTGCTTTTTGTTCATTAGAACATGAAAATTATCAAAAATGGAATATTGCCTCGAAAATATGTAGTTAGCTTTTGTTGTTAGAGGCAATTTTTATCGAAAAATTCAAGCCATCAATTGATAGAATCAACTGTTAATACTGTAGTAAGCTTCTAAAATGTTTGTAAAAAAACAGTTTTTCCTGTATAACCATGACATTACAACATATAATAAAATTTCATATCCATGATCTCGGAAGGAGATTGCAAGTACTTAGGAACATTGAGAAATGAATGATAATAGCATCTGTCAACGTTACAGCTCATTTCTGACATCTTTCAATTATAATACGCCAAAGATTATCCGTCAGTATGAACGGATTTTATTAACAAATAAGCAGACACAGTGTTTGCAATTTATTTAATCTGACATTTTTTTAATGTCTAAAAGAAATTTTGCTGCCTAAATTCACACACACACACACACACACACACACACACACACACACATATATATATATATATATATATATATATAGTTAAAAAAGGATTAATTCAATGATGTTGAATGGCCATTTCGGTATGAAGATCCCCACGGGGGATAACACATCACCTCAGCAACAGAAAAATTCTTTCAGAAACTGGAGAAAAATTAGTCTACTTTTCCTTTTTAAATAGATTTGCAAAGAAATTAAAAAAGAAAATAAAAATAAAAATAAGAAGGAAAAATAAAGGAAAAGAAAAAGAAAAAGATAAAACAAAATAAAATCAAATAAACAAGAAAAGAAAAAATTGGCATCGTCTGGGTTCGCAAAGGAAGGAAATTAGGATCGGGTTTTTGGAATTTACCTTCCTGCTTTTTTCCCTTGGATTGAAGTATCTGAATTAAAATATATATATATATATATATATATATATATATATATATATATATGTTCGATTAGTCTATTAAATACGCAGTTCTGTGCCAAAATATATACATACGTGTATAATGTGTTTGTACGCTTGTGTGGGTTACGTTCATGTTTCAATCGACTTCTCTATTATTTTACGTACAAGGCCGCCGTTTGGCGCCGAGATTGGCATCTGTCATCTACGGGAGGACACATGTGACATAAAATATTTATTGCTGATCGTCAGGATGAGCACAGAGCTGAAGCACGTCATCTAAAGTGGGCATTTACCGAGCCTCAAACGAAAACTAAAAGACGTTTGTTCTCGACCGACAGATAACTGCGCAGTTTGGATCGCACAAAACATAACATCACGGCTTCTTCAAACAAATCTATCCCCCATTAATCCTTTACTTTTCTAATGTACACACTAATCTTTCTTTCTCTCTCTCTCTCTCTCTCTCTCTCTCTCTCTCTCTCTTTGTAACCTATATATATATATATATATATATATATATGTCATTTATCTGTGTATGTCAATATATCTCACTCTGTATCATTATCATTGTATTGTATCATATTTGTGATCAGGTTGACGTCACTATTCTCAGCCTCGGCGTGGTGCAATGGTTAGGAAGCTTGTCCTGCTAGAACCTATTACAACTGAGTAGTGAGTTTGATCCTCACTGGGTGCCCCATACTTTTGGCCTTGTGTCACATATAAGTAGTGCTTAGAAAATCAACTATTCTCATCACTCATTGTCTGTCTACAGCTTAACACTCACACACACACATACACACATATATATATATATATATATATATGTGAGGTTTTTGTGTATTGGGTGATTGATGTGTCTGTTGTAATGGCACAGTCAGTTTAGTGCCATACGTGATAGACGCATGGGCGATCATGTTTCGAAAGTGACATAACTGACTGGCAGAATATTTTACCGCAGTAGGTTGCCATTAATTTCTACAATAGACTGATTGTCAACGAAGCCTGAAGAAGACAATAAGTTTAGTTATTTAACGCATAGCTGTAGGGATGAGACGGATTTCACAGGAGTATTTGCGCGTGAACGCAACGAATTGAACTTGAATTCGAACTCGGTTCTTCTTTTTCTCATTCCCGTGGTTAGCAAGCTTGAAGCTCTATTACAACTTAGTAGTAAGTTCAATTCTGGGTACCCCATAGTTTCGGCCTTGTGCCACGTCTAAGCGCCGCTTAAAAATTAATTCTTTTTTCTCGTTTTAAGCCGATATTCATTGCACCACAACGTATATTTACCAAAATTACGTAAAAATACTTTGAAATACTAAAGAGTAAATTTATTCGATAAAGTCACATTTGGCTTCAGTCACGATTTCCAGACGACTTCGGAATCTCCTGGAGCTCGTCTGGGTTGTCTCCTTTATTAAATTGGTGATTGTTGCCATAATCCTTGCCTTCAGTTCATATTTAGTGTTACAAGAATTTTTGTTGGTCTCTCGGTCCACTGCGCACCCCACAACATAACCAAGGCGTTCGAAATCCGGAGAATTAGGTGAACAGATGTAAGGGGTGTGGTAGCAAAAATTGTCAAACAGCCATAACGGGGGGTTGTTCGTCTTGTGTGGCATGGTGCAGTGTCCTATTGTCAGATATAGTGTCTTCCATCGACCATTCGCTTGATCTAAGTATAATCTATCTCTTCAAGACGCTATGTCTGTCTCCTTGTTGAGTTTGACGGCTTGTGAAAAGATTTGTTCGTGGCTAGATATTGGAAATCTAGGCATTCGAACTTGAGTCGTTTTTTTGTTTTTTTTTTTCAATTCAATAACTCTGCCAAATATATGAATATTTCTTCTTCGTCGTCTTTATTCTTCATTGGAAACCATTCGAGGCTAAAGACAACGCTCTGTTCACAATATCACGATAGAAATTTAGTTACCATTTGCCACACTATGTGCACCAGATCTCTCTATCTCATTCTTTCGAAATGTCTCTATGATTTTTCACACACCTACAACAGTAAAATCAGGGAATATGTATGATATAGTTTGGTTGTTTAGTTCCATAAGTTGGATTATTGAACTCCCATGCGCCAAATGTTCTGCAGAGTCAATCATATATGAGAAATAATATCGGAAGTTTCTACTTTTGATTTTTTAATGATTTACTAGTGGCTAATGTCTCTAAACGTTCTCCAATTTGAACTGACACTGGGACGGCCTGGTAAGGCTTAAATTCACTTACAGTTCAAAGTTACGCCTAAAAATTGTTCGCTAAAACCTAGAGATATTTCGAGGCATTAATATATTTGAACTGACACTGGGACGGCCTGGTAAGGCTTAAATATACTTACAGTTCAAAGTTACGCCTAAAAATTGTTCGCTAAAACCTAGAGATATTTCGAGGCATTAATATATTTGAACTGACACTGGGACGGCCTGGTAAGGCTTAAATATACTTACAGTTCAAAGTTACGCCTAAAAATTGTTCGCTAAAACCTAGAGATATTTCGAGGCATTAATATATTTGAACTGACACTGGGACGGCCTGGTAAGGCTTAAATCTACTTACAGTTCAAAGTTACGCCTAAAAATTGTTATCTAAAAACTAGAGATATTTCGAGGCATTAATATATTTGAACTGACACTGGGACGGCCTGGTATGGCTTAAATCCACTTACAGTTCAAAGTTACGCCTAAAAATTGTTCGCTAAAAACTAGAGATATTTCGAGGCATTAATATATTTAATAAGCGTATCGGAAACGTTGTTACAGGTCCGTTGTATGAAACTATGGTAATGGTAAAAATAGCCGTTTCCCTATGAGGAAACTTTTTGTATTCATTTATACAGCACACATTACTGTTTTTAGTCAAAATTTATAAAATGTTTCTCTTAAAAAAAAAACCCCAGAATAACAGTTTTCTTAAATAGAGTGACAGTTGTTTCATTTTCCAGTAATGATAAGAATATTGTTCGCTTTGAGTTTGAGTTTGATTTTGGGTTATTTAAGGATGTGCGTTGTGGTACAGTGGATATCGGCTCGGAATGAGAAATCGGGGGAGCTGAGTTCGAATTCCAGTTGAATTCATTGTATTCACTTACGCGCAAATACCCTTGGGAAAGGTATTAATCCGTCTCTTCCTCCCAGTTATGGGTTAAATAGCAGGACAGACTGGGTTCTATAGCCTTGGTCGGCAACCAGTCTACCGCAGAAACGTGACAGCCAAAGCGTGTATCCCGTATGGCACTTAACTGAATGCTAAAAAGGTAGAGTTTTAAGTCATTTTTTTATGTTTGGTTATAGTGAGAAGTCAGATTTTGTTGAAAAATTTATTTTTATATTTTTATTTCATAAAACTTCTAGTTTTGTATTCAAAGATGATTTATGAATTATAATTTTTCCTTCAAAAATGTATAGTTGGTAACATTTTTTTCCTTCAACAATATAAAAGTCTATTTTTATGTATATATTGCTATAAAAATGAAATTTTATACTTTCATAGTGTTTTGACCGCAGTTTGGGCGTCAACTATTTGCCCATAGCTGGGACCCTAACAGGTGCTACCATTCCGGGTCAAGATGGACCTGAGAACAACAGCAATTAAGAGGTGGTTCTATAGTCCTCACAACCTCCCAATCAGAGGCCTTGCTGCTGGATGCAGTTTACCGTCATACCCAAGACCGTATATTATTCGGAAACATCTATTTGATGTGGTGTAAAATATTAACATCTCTTCATTATTTTTCTTTCGCGATAAATGTGCTATCCATTTTAGATATTGCTGCTTTTAGTTGTCCTCACGTTCATACCTGAGGTTTTCAGAAAGTAAAGATCGTAAAGATCTAAAAATTTCACGTATAAACCAAACGCGCTTTGGTATTTCTTGACGTAAGCGGGCGTAAAATAAGCCAATATGCCTTGAACGGCATAAAAACCAATAAGACCAAGGTGTACACGTTTATCACAATTAAAAATGTTGCAAATGGTAAAGGTAGATTACGCAACAAACAAATGTTGAAAATATGGGACCGCTTTTGTACCACAGGACCCACAATGAGTTAGAGATGGTTAACGACGTAATGTTAGTATATACCGGGTTTCATGCAATCGATTCCAGCTTCCTGGCCGAATATTCTGTTCTGTCACCTGCCTCATAGCCTATGCTTTGGGTACTCCAAAGTAGCCTTTGGCGGTCGAAAGCGAGGGAAAATTTACTCGCCCCCAAAGCCGTTTCCCGCGCGTGCCGTCCTCGCCTCGGCGTTCGATGCCTGGAGAAGACGACCGAACCCGATCGGTAAAAGTCGTAACAAGGTTTCCGTAGGTGAACCTGCAGAAGGATCATTACCATCGCCGGCGAGACGTAGAGTTAATCACGTTTAGAGGAATTCTCGGTAGTCGCCGTTCAACAGTCCGCGTCGATCACGTCCCTGCCCTTTGTACACACCGCCCGTCGCTACTACCGATCGAACGGTCCGGTGAGGTCCTCGGATCTGGCCCCCAAATCATTTTACTCGACCGACTCAATTTTATCGCTGACTGAAAACAAAAAATGAAATTTAAATTAAAATTTGGAACGTATTAGAAACGATTTAAATTTTAAAAAATAATACCAACAAAATTTACACCGTCCTCTTAATATTAGCATAAAGACTTTGATGATAAAACTTTGTTTTATTATCACATTATGATATGCTGTATTTTTTTTTTTTAACAGTTGAGTCGAGGTACCTAAATTCTCAACGATTTTCTATAAAAAAAATTACTTGTATAATTTGTTTTTTGGTGCGTGGTTGAAAGAAGAATGCGTATTTTTTTTTCTTTCTTAATATTCTATGTTCGTTTTTACTTTTCTTTCCGCGGGGAGGAAATATAGGATAATATTTTTCCAAGAGAGCTTTAATCTGGGCGACAGAGACATTTTGACTCCACTATGGAAGCGTTAATTTCAACGAATGTTTACACTAACCTGGGCGATAAAAGCCAAGAGTTCAATAATGTCAATGTAGGTCATTCTAAGTAACTTGTGAATCTTCAATGGCATACTTGTGGGTTGCAAAAGAATTAAATTTTCTTTTCTATTGCGAAATTTTTACTCGACCGCGGGCGAGTAAAGCAATTAAATTTAATCGCCTAATTAAGTTTTTAATCGTCTGGGTCAAGCGGGCGAGTGAAATCTCACTGCTTCCCCATAATCCTGCTTCCCCATACATTTGAACTTGTGCCACATCTAAGCAGCGCTTAGAAAACTACTTCATTTTTAGGCACCTCGATGTGGTTTAATGGTTAGCAAGCTTGTCTTGATAGAAATTATTAAAACTGAGTAGTGAATTTGATTCTCACTAGGCGCCCTATACTTTTGGCCTTGTGCTACATGTAAGAAGCGCTTATAAAATGAACTCAGGGCCTACGTTCGCTGGGCAGATGTCTCAATTAAGAAACACTTTCTTAATAACACCGAACAGTCAATGGTCAGGTCACCATTGACAAAGGGAATATTTACGATAATGACATTTAAAGATATAAAGATACAGTTTATTGTAGTTTTTCCCGTCTGAATCCATCTTGCTCATATATAAAACTTCCATCAGCCCGTGTATTAATTAATGCAGCCACATCTACTATTCATCTCGTGCTTCTTGACAAAATCCAACGGAGAATCTGTAATGTGATGGATCATGGCAGCTCAAATGCAGTCACTTTCTCACCGGCATAATATGGCTTCCCTTTGTCTTTTCTACAACTACTTTCAAGGATTCTTCTCCGATGGACTTAGCTCACTGCATGGATTTACTCGCGCTACTAGACTAACAACTAGATTCCACCCTTTTAGAGAGAAACCAATAAAATGTAGCCTTAACTTCTACTCTGACAGCTTCTTTTCTCGCACTTCCCGTCTGTGAAATTTCATTCCATATACTTGCATCCCCGACAGCTACAATCTCCAAGAATTTAAACCTAAAGTCAATAGTCAACTCCTATTTCTTTGACTCGCATGTTTTCCCTCATGCTCTTTTCTCCGTCTACTTCACTTTCATCACACTAGTCTTTTTTATCCTTCCCTTACCCACTTCCTGACACACCCTATAACCTGCCCCTATCCTTTCTCTCATGCCCTTTTCTCCGTCCACTCCACTCTCATCACACCAGTATTCTCATCCTTCTCTTACCCACTTCCTGACACCCTCTATAACCTGCCCCTATCCTTTCTCTCATGTCATTTTCTCCGTCCACTCCACTCTCATCACAGCAGTATTCTCATCCTTCTCTTACTCACTTCCTGACACCCCCTATAACGTGTTCCTCTTTCTCATCACTTTCCACCTATGTAACCCCCTCCCCGCCAGTGGCAGTAAAACTGCCTTGCTCGGGCTGAAATGATTTAAAATAAATCAATTAAGTGAAGCAGAACTTTGACAAATTAACATGCTACTTATTTGAAGGATCTTATTTGAATACTATAAAGTATTGAAGGATCCTATTTGAATACTATAAATTATTAAAGGATCCTATTTAATTACTATATTGTTTTGAAGGATCCTATTTGAATACTATAAACTATTGAAGGATCCTATTTGAATAATATAAAGTACTGAAGGATCCTATTTGAATACTATAAAATATTGAAGGATCCTATTTGAATACTAGAAAGTATTGAAGGATCCTACTTAAATACTGTAAAGTATTGAACGATCCTATTTGAATAAAATAAAGTATTGAAGGATCCTATTTGAATACTATAAAATATTAAAGGATCCTATTTGAATACTATAAAGTATTAAAGGATCCTATTTGAAATATATATTGTATTGAAGGATCCTATTTGAATACTATAAAGTATTAAAGGATCCTATTTGAAAACTATATTGTTTTGAAGGATGCTATTTGAATACTATAAAGTATTGAAGGATCCTATTTGAATATTATAAAGTATTAAAGGATCCTTTTTGAATACTATAATGTATTGAAGGATCCTATTTGAATACTATAAAGTATTTAAGGATCCTATTTGAATAATATAATGTATTGAAGTATCCTATTTGAATACTATAAAGTATTTAAGGATCCAATTTGAATACTATGAAGTATTGAAGGATCCTATTTGAATACTATAAAGTATTTAAGGATCCTATTTGAATACTATAAATATTGAAGGATCCTATTTGAATACTAAAAATTATTTAAGGATCTTATTTGAATACTATAAACTATTGAAGGATCCTATTTGAATACTATAAATTATTCAAGAATCCTATTTGAATACTGTAAATTAATAAAGGATCCTATTTGAATAATATGAAGTATTGAAGGATCCTATTTGAATACTGTAAATTATTAAAGGATCCTATTTGAAAACTATAAAGTATTAAAGTATAATATTTGAATACTATATTGTATTGGAGGATCCTATTTGAATACTATAAAGTATTGAAGGGTCCTATTTGAATACTGTAAAGTATTAAAGGATCCTATTTGAATACTATAAAATATTGAAGGATCCTATTTGAATACTAGAAAGTATTGAAGGATCCTATTTGAATACTATAAAATATTGAAGGATCCTATTTGAATACTAGAAAGTATTGAAGGATCCTATTTGAATACGATAAAATATTGAAGGATCCTATTTGAATACTGTAAAATATTGAACGATCCTATTTGAATACTATAAACTATTGGATGCTCCTATTTGAATAACATAAAGTATTGAAGGATCCTATTTGAATACTATAAAATATTGAAGGATCCTATTTGAATACGATAAAGTATTAAAGGATCCTATTTGAATACTATAAAGTATTGAAGGATCCTATTTGAATACTATAAAGTATTAAAGGATCCTATTTGAATATTGTAAATATTGAACGATCCTATTTGAATACTATAAAGTATTGAAGGATCCTCTTTGAATACTATAAAGTATTAAAGGATCCTATTTGAATACTATATTGTACTGAAGGATCCTATTTGAATACTATAAACTATTGAAGGATCCTATTTGAGTACTATAAATTATTAAAGGATCCTATTTGAATACTATATAGTATTGAACGATCCTATTTGAATACTATAAAGTATTGAAGGATCCTATTTGAATACTATAAAGTATTTAAGGATCCTATTTGAATACTATAAAGTATTGAAGAATCCTATTTGAATACTGTAAAGTATTGAACGATCCTATTTGAATACAATAAAGTATTGAAGGATCTTATTTGAATACTATAAAGTATTAAAGGATCCTATTTGAATACTATATTGTACTGAAGGATCCTATTTGAATACTATAATCTATTGAAGGATCCTATTTGAATACGATAAATTTTAAAGGATCTTATTTGAATACTATAAAGTATTGAAATATCCTATTTGAATACTATAAAGTATTGAAGGATCCTATTTGAATACTATAAAGTATTGAAGAATCCTATTTGAATATTATGATGTAGTGAAGGATCCTATTTGGGTACTATAAATTATTGAAGGATCCTATTTGAATATTATAATATTTAAGGATCCTATTTGAATACTATAAAGTATTGAAGGATCCTATTTGAATACGATAAAGTATTAAAAAGTGTAAGGTTATCAGACAAAAAAGTAGGCCAGAAATCCCAGTAAAGGTCGGGAATACTAAAATCAAGCAGGTACAGAAGTTGAAATATCTCGGAAGCGTTCTAACAGAAGATGGACAGGGCGACACAGAAATCCGAAGGCGAATTGGCATGGCAAAGAACTCGTTCCAAAGGCTGAATAATGTATTAAGAGACAAGAAAATCACTAGAAACAAGGAAAAGAGTACCGGGTCGCTATGTAATGTCAGTTCTTCAATATGGCAGTGAATGCTGGACAATATCATCAAACATGAAGAGAAAACTTAAAGCAAATTAAATGTGGTTCTACAGAAGGATGCTGCGAATATCATGGATTGAGTATATGAGCAACGATGAGGTTTTGGAAAGGATGGAAACGAAAAGGAAATTAATACTGAGCATCAAGAAGAGACATCTAAAGTTCCTGGGAGATGCAATGAGGAAGGAGGGCTTGGAGAACCTGATACTAACAGGACAGATAGAGTGAATAGAGACGGGAAAGCATTGGATAACATATTTGAAAGGCCTGATCAGGTGGTGACAGAACGGGGATTGCGTGGTGTAACAGGAGAAAGCGTGCTAAGAGCCACTAGGGATAGGGAGACGTGGAAGGCAATGATCGCTTACGTCCTGAAAGGACAAGGCACGTAGAATTTTTGTTGAAATATGCACACTTATCACGTACAGTAAATATTTCAATATTTCTTTGTTTTGGAAAGGATGGAAACGAAAAGGAAATTAATACTGAGCATCAGGAAGAGACAGCTAACGTTCCTGGGAGATGCAATGAGGAAGGAGGGCTTGGAGAACCTGATACTAACAGGCCAGATAGAATGAATAGAGACGGGAAAGCAGCGGATAACATATGTGAAAGGCCTGATCAGGTGGTGACAGAACGGGGATTGCGTGGTGTAACAGGAGAAAGCGTGCTAAGAGCCACTAGGGATAGGGAGACGTGGAAGGCCATGATAGCTTACGTCTTGAAAGGACAAGGCACGTAGAATTTTTGTTGAAATATACACACTTATCACGTACAGTAAAAATTTCAATATTTCTTTGCTTTGGAAAGGATGGAAACGAAAAGGAAATTAATACTGAGCATCAGGAAGAGACAGCTAATGTTCCTGGGAGATGCAATGAGGAAGGAGGGCTTGGAGAACCTGATACTAACAGGCCAGATAGAGGGAATAGAGACGGGAAAGCAGCGGATAACATATTTGATAGGCCTGATCAGGTGGGTGACAGAACGGGGATTGCGTGGTGTAACAGGAGAAAGCGTGCTAAGAGCCACTAGGGATAGGGAGACGTGGAAGGCAATGATCGCTTACGTCCTGAAAGGACAAGGCACGTAGAATTTTTGTTGAAATATGCACACTTATCACGTACAGTAAATATTTCAATATTTCTTTTTTTTGGAAAGGATGGAAACGAAAAGGAAATTAATACTGAGCATCAGGAAGAGACAGCTAATGTTCCTGGGAGATGCAATGAGGAAGGAGGGCTTGGAGAACCTGATACTAACAGGCCAGATAGAGGGAATAGAGACGGGAAAGCAGCGGATAACATATTTGAAAGGCCTGATCAGGTGGTGACAGAACGGGGATTGCGTGGTGTAACAGGAGAAGGCGTGCTAAGAGCCACTAGGGATAGGGAGACGTGGAAGGCAATGATCGCTTACGTCTTGAAAGGACAAGGCACGAAGAATTTTTGTTGAAATATGCACACTTATCACGTACAGTAAATATTTCAATATTTCTTTGTTTTGGAAAGGATGGAAACGAAAAGGAAATTAATACTGAGCATCAGGAAGAGACAGCTAATGTTCCTGGGAGATGCAATGAGGAAGGAGGGCTTGGAGAACCTGATACTAACAGGCCAGATAGAGGGAATAGAGACGGGAAAGCAGCGGATAACATATTTGAAAGGCCTGATCAGGTGGTGACAGAACGGGGATTGCGTGGTGTAACAGGAGAAGGCGTGCTAAGAGCCACTAGGGATAGGGAGACGTGGAAGGCAATGATCGCTTACGTCTTGAAAGGACAAGGCACGAAGAATTTTTGTTGAAATATGCACACTTATCACGTACAGTAAAAATTTCAATATTTCTTTGTTTTGGAAAGGATGGAAACGAAAAGGAAATTAATACTGAGCATCAGGAAGAGACAGCTAATATTCCTGGGAGATGCAATGAGGAAGGAGGGCTTGGAGAACCTGATACTAACAGGCCAGATAGAGGGAATAGAGACGGGAAAGCAGCGGATAACATATTTGAAAGGCCTGATCAGGTGGTGACAGAACGGGGATTGCGTGGTGTAACAGGAGAAGGCGTGCTAAGAGCCACTAGGGATAGGGAGACGTGGAAGGCCATCATCGCTTACGTCTTGAAAGGACAAGGCACATAGAATTTTTGTTGAAATATACACACTTATCACGTACAGTAAATATTTCAATATTTCTTTTTGAAGTAGTTTTTCGTTAGCACTTGTCTTCGTTTTTAACAACTGAAAATCTACCTTTTATTGTTTCCCAATGCAAAACTTACATATTAATTTCGGATCAAATATTGCATAATTCATCCTGACACCATTAAGTAAGTCGTTCAGAACGTGTCTCACTAGAAAAATAACGAACGAGTGGAGAGTTCGATCCTCAAACTTTTGGTTACTGGTAAAACACCACCAGCAATTAATATATTTATGTGCCAATGTTTTACCAAATATCACATCATATAAGGTTCGTGAGCCACTCAAGACATAATTTTAATGTCGAAATGCGTGATGAGCGAGTTGTGCGATGGGAATGAAAGTGAAGAGTGTAGAAACCGAAAATTATAAGGATTACTAGGATAGATGACAGTTTGTTTTTCCCTGATCCGGTCAAGATTAAAATATTCAGGGAATCATTTATCTGGGAATATTTTTCAAATATTGGTCGTTCTTGGAAAAAAAAAGTGATTAATTAAACTTTCTATCTTTAAAATTAAATGTGGGACATGGTGGAAAAGCGGATGACTCGTTTTTGTGGATGTGGTATAAGTGTCTTAGCTGCAACCATCTGAATTAGCTGAATTTAAAAACGGAATTCGTCCGAATAGCTGATATGGAAATTGTTGTGGAGTAGTTTTCGCACTGAAGGTTATAATCGTGCAATTCCGGTTGCTAATCGACTTAACGTACACAAAATATTAGGAACTTAGTAATCTTCCACTGAAAGCTGACTCCTTAGTATTTGGCTAACGGCCGACTAATATCAACTGCTTAGTAGTTCTACTGAACATCAATAGAAGTCTAAAGAACTATAAATTTCCAGTTAACTCTTATTATTATAGGAGGGAGAGTCCATTATCTAAGGGATTGGTGTGTTTCACCATAACAGAAATAAGGACAGGTTTGCATTTGTGGAAAGAGTTTGCCGGGTAGAGAGTATGTCTACCCGTTCCAAGACCACGAAAAGGATTTTGGACACTATCAAGCTTGGAAAATGAAAATCAACAGATATGGCAGCAAAATTTGACCTTCTGTAGGAACTTGCAACAATAAGAAAGAGAGATTACGTTAGATCGTAAAACCCAACATTGCCCAAAAGTACGTTATTAAAAATTCTAATTTAAAAGAGGCCAATGCACATTTCCGCTTCCCTTCGTATTAACGGCTTATCTTCTCACATTTTCTTGGTGATGGAGCTGTTAACGATTCGTGTTAGTTCTTGTTAAGATTCAAAGTTTTCAAGTGGCTTCTGTCATTAGCTAGAAATGCAGAAATTACAAGATCGTGCAATAGGTTTGCTGCCGTGGAATTATTGTGAATTCTGAATGGAAGCTAAAACTCGAATTTGAATTTCATTAGATTTCTTATTTTCTTTCTCTATAATGAGCGAAGCCAGTCGAAACTGGGAAACTTAATAAAAGAATTCAGTAAGAATTTAGACTTTTATTACACTTTTAAATTTTCCAAGATAGAAATCTCATTAAAATTATAATAGATATAACGATCTTCCGTCACAACTATCCACCGTAGAGAGGGTGGGTGACAAAATAATGTATATATATGTATATATATATATATATATATATATATATATATATACGATCTATTGACTATTTACGCTCTCACGCCACGATTGAGTACTATGCAGGAATGGTAGACTTTGAAAAAACAGTAGCTACTCACGCATCCACGCATCGATAATTCAGTAATGAATTTAAACACTCACGGCTACTGGCGTGTGTTTACATTGTATATAACACGCTAAAGTGCGCATTCTTTCACCGAGCGCCCATTGCACAGAGGTAAAATCTGATGTCAATTCGGTCGGGTTCAATCCTGGTTAGAAGCAATTGGATGTCTAACAGTACTGATGAGCTGTGATATAGCGAAACAGATCTGTCTGCGGATGACTATAT
Source organism: Ascarosepion bandense (assembly GCA_037127315.1). Lineage (NCBI taxonomy): Eukaryota > Metazoa > Mollusca > Cephalopoda > Sepiida > Sepiidae > Ascarosepion > Ascarosepion bandense. The sequence goes on from JBBBDQ010001353.1 coordinate 2,779,257, forward strand.
ATATATATATATATATATATATATATATGGATGGATTTAAAAAGTATATATATATGTGTATACGCGCAGACACACATCAATAAATTTTTATCAGGTGTTAACAGATCAGTGCTCAATGCAATATAACAGAGCAAAATGCATATATTAATAAATATACATATTTTCCTAAGTTTTAAGCACGACTCAAAGTTTCATGCATGAAGCAATCATTCGATGCATATTATGTTTTTCGATTTGAATTATTATTTTATGTATTAGCGTTGCTTAAGTTAAGGTCGTTATAAATTTTTTAATTGTGTGCAAATATTATTTTTTATGTATAATTTGGTTTCTTCCCCAAAAATATAATTTTTTAAAAATTTAAAGTGGATATCTATTCTGATAGGATGTGCTTTGTGGTGCAGTGGATATCGATTTGGAACGAGAAATCGGAGAGCTGAGTTCGAATTCCATTCAAATTCGTTGCATTCACTTACGCGTAAATACCCTTGGGAAAAGTAGCAATCTATCTCTTCCCTCCAGCAATGGGTCAAATAACAGGACAGATTGGGTTCTATAGCCTTGGTTGGCAACCAGTCTACTGCAGAAAGTAATGGCAACATACTGAGGGAAAATCTTCTGTCCAGTATGTCATTTCTTTTTCGGAACATCATCGTCTAAGCGTGTATCGCATATGACACTTAACTGACTAACTGACTCCATTCTAGTTAGTTAAATTGAACAAACGCATTTATTTTTCTGTCATCTCACATCCATAAATAACAAAACTATTGTTTTTATAGTCAAATGAAAACTCATTTTCACAACAATGATCAAAACATTGCCTGATAATGAGGTAAAATCGCAAAACATAAAAATTTCCGTGTCGCGATGTAAACTATATTAATTAAAAAAAAAGTAATTCTATATATATATATATATATATATATATATATATATATATATATTGTCATCCGCAGACAGATCTGTTTCGCCGTATTACAGCTCATCAGTACGGTTAGACTCCGATTGCTTTTTTACCCAGGATTGAAACCCGACCGAAATGGCGTCAGTCGGTATTGTTAAATATAAAAGACAATGAATGTCTATTATGTTTAATCATGAACCGTTCTAAACGTCGTATTTGGCTTTATTTCAGTTGAAAATAAAGACAAAAATTCTCCAAAATTCGGACAATTTTATATTAATTTGGTTCTAAGCTTTCGGCTCACATGAGCCATCTTCAGAGAGGTTATTAAAACGGTAATACAATAACATCCACCATCCCCGACGATTTTATTTTGTGTTGACATAAAAATCCGCTAGGTAACGGCAATTGCATTACCGTCTTAATAACCTCTCTGAAGATGGATCATGTGAGCCGATAGCTTAGAACCAAATTAATAAAAAAATGTCCGAATGTTGGAGAATTTTTGTTTTTATTTTCAACTGAAATTAAAGTCAAAATACGACGTTTAGAATAGCTCAGGATTAAACATAATAGACATTCATTGTCTCTTATATATATATACATATATATATATATATATATATTTTAAATCAGATACTTTAATCCAAGTGAAAAAAGCAGGAAGGTAAATTCCAAAAACCCGATCCTAATTAATATTAAAAATTTTATTTTAATATTAAAAAATGATACAGGAAGAGAGCTCCATGTAACAAAATATTATAGAGCAAATATAAATTAAAAAAGGATTAATTCAATGATGTTGAATGAACATTTCGATGTGAAAATCCCCACGGGGGATAACACATCACCTCAGCAACCGAAAAATCCTTTCAGAAACTGGAGAAAAATCAGTCTAATTTTCCTTTTTAAATAGATTTGCAAAGAAATTAAAAAAGAAAATAAAAAAGAAAGAAAAAGATAAAACAAAATAAAAACAAATAAACAAGAAAAGAAAAAATTGACATCGTCTGGTTTCACAAAACAACGAAAACAGATATATCTTTTTATTCCCTTTAGAAATAATTATGCCTTTTTAGTAAAGGCCTTTTTCTAATACTTCAACGTTTTTGGGAAGTTAGGTTTTTGAATTTGTCCAGCGTCTGTAATATATAAAAAAATTTTTTTCTTTCTTTTCTTTTCTTTTTCCCTCCCTTCCTTCCTTTTTCTTTCTTATCTCCCACCTTTTTTCCGTGTTGCTTAACCTTACTCATTTCAACACGGCGTCTGTTAATTTTTAAGTTACAATTCTGTTTTCATTGTTTTGTGAACCCAGACGATGTCAATTTTTTCTTTTCTTGTTTATTTGTTTTTATTTTGTTTTATCTTTTTCTTTCTTTTTTATTTTCTTTTTTATTTTCTTTTTTAATTTCTTTGCAAATCTATTTAAAAAGGAAAATTAGACTGATTTTTCTCCAGTTTCTGAAAGGATTTTTCGGTTGCTGAGGTGATGTGTTAGCCCCCATGGGGATTTTCACATCGAAATGTTCATTCAACATCATTGAATTAATCCTTTTTTAATTTATATATATATATATATATATATATATATATATATATATATTAGTCATCCACATACAAGCCTGTTTCGCTGTATCACAGCTCATCAGTGTGGCTATAGACGGATTTAAAAGTTATACGTACGTGTGTATGGACAGATACACATCAATATAGAAATATTTATCAGGTGTTAATAGAACAGTGCTCAATGCAATATAACAGAACAAAACGTATATATATACGGCCATACCCAATGATAGAATATGCTCCGTGGGGTAAACCCTGTAGAGAAATCCGGTGCCGAAGTTCCTGTGTCAAGTCAGATGTTATGTTTAGCTTCGTTCTAGCAACTCCTGCGACGTGGAGTAGGGAGAAGTGATGTATGGGCAGCTACCAATCTCTTATCAAACCCTGCCTAGGGTAATCAACAGCTGAAAAGATTCAAGGTTTCCTAAGACAAATGAATGCCAGTCTCCATTTAAAAATAGTTATAGCTTATTTATTAACTATTATCTTAATTTATTTATTAACTTATAATTTTGGTAAGAAATAGATATGTGAGGAAAGCGTTCATCTTTCTTTTTTTTTCTTAATTCGATTTGGTAGCAGATATCAATATCAACTTCTCGAGCCGCCCAGGCTCTCCGTAAATTGATTTCCTTTTTGCGGTTTGAGATACATAACTTTTTCTCTTCGTCAATCAAGTTCTTCCAAAGTCTTGGCTTTCTTAAAAAGAGTTGCTTTTTTAACCAATTCCGTCTCAAAAAAAAAAAAAAAAAAAAAAGGTCAAGGGTTATTACGTCGGTACTCCTAGCCACTCATACATAAAAAAATGTTCTTTTTCAATTATCCTGTAGTTTATATTAGGTTTTCCCAAAAATTCGCAAACACTTGCGAAATGGGTCTATCTAGTTTAGCATAATCGAGACAGGGCAAGAGACACCGTCGGTTCGAAAACAAGATAGATTCAGCAAGAAAGTCATGTTGTGCGTTTGGTGGAACTTTGAAGGAATGGTGCATTTTGAGTTGGTTCCGAATGGTCGTGCCATCAGTGCCCATCTTTACTGTCAGCAACTCGAGCGGGTCTACGAAAAGTTGAAGTAAAAGTACCCGGCTCTAATCAACCGATAGCCCGCTTTGATGCAACAGGACAATGCGAAGGCAGACACCACCAGGAAGACTAAAGACAATTTTGAAGAGCTGGACGGCGTTGAGGTTCTGCCACATCCAGCCTACAGTCCTGACTGTGCTCCATCAGATTACGGCCTTTTCTGCTCAATGCAACACTTTCTGAAGGGCCGCCGATTCGACTTGTTTGATGAATTTGAGGAAGCGTGTCAAGAATTCTTTGATTCGAAGCCGGCTGAATGGTACTTTGACTAAATCCGAATGCTTGCAGATCGATGGCAGAATGTCTTGGAAAATGATGGTCTTTATTTTGAGCAACAATTTGTGTTGTTTTTGCGAGTAAAATTTCAGTTTTTTGCAAGTGTTTACAAACTTTTGAGACGAACCTAATATTTGATTATCTATGATGTAATTTTGAAAACTGTTATTTACCAGCGTCTGTTTGTTGTTGTTGACTTGTTTGAGTTGACGAGAGGATGAATTCTCGCGAGATCTCTTGAAGAAATTTTTTGTAATTCCAATTTTATTTCTAAGCAGATATTCATTAGTGAAATTAAGGTGGCAAACTCGTAGTGTTTTTGTGTAACGAAGTAGTGCATGTGTTATCATATTATCCAGGAACCTCTTTAAATCTGATTTTCATAGGTAAAGTTAATGACACATTTTCTCGAACGCCGTTTTAGAATTTATCAATGCATATATATCTGTGTGTTTTTATTTTTGGTAGCAGCCACTATTTTATAAAGGTTTCGGTAAAGAAGGTACAGAAGGCACTGCGATAAACTTTTTAAAATATTTTTCAAGGATTCATATGACAGACATCAGTTAAAATAATAGAGTTAACAATAAAAATGAAAACAACCAACAATAAAATCTATTATGAACACGGCCACAACGTTCCAGGTGTGTTCTGAAATTAAAACATCCCTATTGCTTTGGAAAATATTAAAACTTCCGAGAAACAAAAGAAAACAAAACAAAACAACAGTTGTAATGGTTAATAGATTAACCGAAAATGCTTAAATCTACAGTTTATTTTAACGTTTCTTACACACAATGTTTAAAAGTTTTTTTCTGTACGGATGCAAGTAAAATATGATAAAAAAGTTTAATTACAGTGTTTCGTTAGTCGTCTCCAATGAAACACACATGCATTTGTAAATATGTGTGGGTGAAAGAGAGAAAGGTTCCTCAAACTAAACAAGGATAAAATATAACCATGTGTCCGCAAATCCTTCGTTTTTGTGTTTAAAGCTTTTGAGTTTAAAGTTTGAGCTTAAAGTTTACAGTAAACACTGTTAAATATACAATCCCAAAATAATTATTACTAAAATTTGTGATGCTACGGATTCTGTCTCAGAAACGCGATGATACACAGCAGTAAATGTTGGATGACTGGGTTGCCTTCGATCTGGAAAGGCAATCTGATGCAGCTTCGCGTCGATTATCATTCGTGCGGTCGTATTTAAAAATCATATCGTTCTGCTCACGATATGAATATCCTGACATTGTTAAACGAAACACTTCTCAGTCAACTCATCACCAAACACGTTTAACGTTGAAGACAAATTAGCCACACTAGTACACGAATGACAAATGTAATCTAGTCTACATATCAAACCCACGTCATCTAATGTAAACTTTCTTTAAACTTAACTCAAAAATGAAGAATTTTTTAGACATATATTTATATGGACTATGGTCCTTGTTTTGGAGTGAAGAACTCTCAGTCAACGTTTGTTAAAGAATTTAAGTATTTTAATAAACTTCTATATATACTACTGGCCATAATTGTTAGGCCACCCCAGTTTGTTTTTTAAAGAAATGGTTTATTTTAGTATTTATTGCCAAATGAAAATAGAATAGGTTCTTTTGTTATTATTACTTTGCAAAGATTTGCATTGCAAGGAAGCAAAGATGAATTTGTCCGAATCACCCTTAAATTTCTTCATATTTTTATGAAACTGCAATATATGTAATTATTAAATATTCATAAATTTATTTGATTCACATGTTCTTATGCAATACTAACAAAAGAACCATTCTATTTTAATTTACAATTATTCACTCGGCAATATATACTAAAAAATAATATAAAATATATGATTTTTATTCAAACATTGGGGTGTCTTATTAATTATGGCCAGTAGTATATATATATATATATATATATATATATATATATATGTGTGTGTGTGTGTGTGTGTGTGTGTGTGTGTGTGTGTGTATACAGGGTATCCAAAAAATTGACATCATTTTATAGTCTAATAAAATAGCAAATTCTCGCTCAAATTATCTCAAATTTTAACAAAATGTATAAAATCCAAGTGAGTTGACTACTAGCTTTTATCTCGGCAAGAATCTACTAGAAAGTTAAATCTGACGTGCCAGCGAAAATGACAATGCGCTGTTTAAATGGCTACCTGCTTCTTCTGACTTGACACCGTGTGGTTTCTTTTTCTCCTGGGCTATATTAGTAAAGAACAGGTCTGTATTCCTCCTCTTGCTACAATACTAGATGATCTTAAACAGACAATCGACTAGGCGATTGGGAATACTACGTAAGACATTCTACAGCGTATTTAGCAGGTGTTGGACTACTGACTTTAAGTGTGCTGTTTCAAAAATGGAGTGCATAGTCAAGATCTGTGAAGGTATCCTCATTGTCCTTCTGTAGAAATACATATCTGTTTCCCCAAGCTTCTACTTCATGTATTATAGAAAATGCGCAGCGTCTATTTTCCATATAAGTTTAAATATAACATAAAACTGTTCTTTGTTTTGTTTACGAAATTTCCTTGTATCTTAATACTTTACTTAGTCTTGGAAAGGCATTTTGCTATTTTAATGTACATTCGATCTTTCATATTTTCCTGGTGCTTAAATATTCTTACTTACTTGTTTTTGGTGTCTCTAAATCTAAGATCGTATCTAGGGTTGCTTATTTTATTAACAACCCTAATTTTTGTCTTTTTACAACGAATGTTTTCTCCTTTCTAATCGTTTTTTGTATTCTTCTGTAAGATTATTGTTTAAAAGATAAACTACAAGAAAACTGAATGAATGGTCATCAGCAAGAAAAGGAGGGACCCAAAATGACAACTACAGGCGTGGGATAAAAAAACAAGCGGATACAGAAATTTAAATACCTGGCAAATGTTCTAACAGAAAAGGGAAAGTGCGACACTGAGATCCAAAGGCAAATTGGCATGGCCAATGATGCATTCCAGAAGCTGAGTAGAATATTGAGAGACAGGAAAATTTCGATAGAAACAATGAAAATACTGAACTGCTCTATTGTTATGGTGCCCTATCTATAGAAATGGACTCTTCCTCCTTCAATACATACTAACTTCCGGAGAGGCAGTCTAGAGGCAATCAAGAGGAAGTTGAGAGGCAGTCTAGAAGCAGTCAAGAGGCAGTCGAGACGCTGCGTAATTATACATTTCGGACGTACATTTCTATTTGCTGATTATTAACACTTTTTTGTATATGTATTCTGTTCTCCTAGTACACTGGTTAAAACCTACATTTTTGTTCCCACGTCTTTCTTTATTGTCCTAACAGGCTAGATCAGGTGTGAAAGAGAGACTTGAAACAACCGAATGAGGTTCTACAGAACGAGGCTTAGGATACCATGAGCCAAACGTGTGAGCAGCGAAAAGGTTTTAGAGAGGATGGAAACAAGAAAGAAACTAACACTTAACGTCAGTAAAAGAAAGTTTCTGGGACATTTAATGAAGAAGGAGGGCTTGGAGAATCTGACACTCACAGGTCAGATAGAAAGAAAGTGAGGTAAGAAAAGCAAGGCGTTATATACTTTGTGGGCTTGAGCAAATAGATGGGAGAGCGAGGTTTGTGTGGGGCAATAGGAGAAAGCGTGCTAAGAGTACTAGGGATAGAAAGATATTTAAAGCCATGACCGTCTACGTCCTGAAGGGACACGTCATATAAAAGAAAAATATTTCTTGTTTCCTTTCTGTGTCTGTTATCAATGCTGTGCCATCTTCATATATCATGTTGTTAAGTGTCATGGCGGCATCACCCACAACAGAATGAACTCTTCCAACCATTACATATACCTCCCCTCACAAGAGGTCAGAGTTGATAGCCAAGTAGATAGCCTAAGTAGCCTGGGAGAAGCCTCAGAGCGTAGCCTGAGGAGAGCGCCCTGAGCATAGCTGGGAGTCGTCTACGAACACTGCATCCGTAATGACCATTCAGTCAGTTCAGTGCCATACGTGATACACGCTTGGGCGATCATGTCCCAAAAGAGACATCACTGACTGGGCAGAAGATTATCCCGCAGTAGGTTGCCATTGCTTTCTGCGGTAGACTGGTTGCCGACCAAGGCTATAGAACCCAATCTGTCCTGTTATTTAACCCATAACTGGAAGGAATAGACGGATTAATACCTTTCCCAAGGGTATTTACGCGTAAGTGAATACACTGGATTCAACTGGAATTCGAACTCGGCTCCCCGATTTCTCGTTCCGAGCCGATATCCACTGTACCAAAACGCACATCCATTACGAGTCCCATTATAGTATTACACACTAACCCGTATTATTGTTGTACTAACAAAGTTCCAAGTGTTGTATTTTGCCGTGTTTAATATATATTTGTTATTTCTTATGTTGGTTGTTTTGTATTATTCTTGCTGGATCTTTAACCGGGTCCACGACATTAAGTTTGTTTCCCTCAATAATAAATCCTGGTAGAGGTCTAGTTTTCTTAAGTTCGCCTTGCTGAAGTGCACATTTTGAATAAGTTTGAAGAGAAGGCGAATTCTTGCCTTATTCCTCATTCTGTTTTTGTATCACCTCAGATTATAATATTTCTGGTCATTCTTATACAGGATTAACAGAAATACAAGACACTAAAATATTTCTTCCATGTCGTCGGATTGGAATTTAAATTTGTATAGACGTTTGGAGTTCAGTCCGGCTGGTTTGCAATACTGAATTTAAGATGCGTTCGTTTCCCAAACGAGACTGAAAACAATCCGAATCTCGGGTCTGCCAATGCTTATATAAAAGAGATTTTTTTCCTGATAACTGCAGACAATGTCAAAAACGGTCGACATTCGATAGGCCTTAGCATTACATTGAGCAGAGTTTCTGATAAGACTGTACCATTTTGAAAAAAACGACTTGCAAAATGAAACAGGTTTAAAAAAATATCTACTGTCCTATTGATATCAAAGTAAACATACAAATTATCTATCTATCTATAGAGCGGAAAATAAAAAACAACAGTTACCACTTCCGAAATTTAAGCATTACTCTTCAGCAGAGAATTGAATTCTTTCGGTGATTAATGTGAATACATATAAAACGGATAAATAAATTTCGACGTCTAACTCCGGAGTAGAGCTAGCTCCTGAGGAAGGTCGAAGCGTATAACGACCGAAAAAATTGGGAGTGCATTTCTTCGAACAGAAAGGCATAAGAAAATGACAATTTTCGATCTAACCTAACAAAACTTTAGTGAATATGGTTATTCACTGAGCATAGCTTAGATGTGGTATAAGGTCGAATTTACAGAGCACCCAGAGAGGATCGAAATCACTACTCAGTCGTTAATTAATCTAGCGAGACAAGCTTACTAAATTTTACACCACGTCGAAGTGCCCATTCTACGTTTGATTATTTATAAAAACATATTTTATAATTTTTAGAAATTAGACTTTTGTCTGGTAAATAAATGTTTAATTGCCGTTCTTAACGTTGTATTTTTTTTACACGTGCTTTGAGAAAAAAATATATATTTTTTATATATATTTTTTATATATATTTTTTATATATTATATATATATTATATATATATATAATATATATTATATAATATATTTATAATTATAATTATATAATAATTATAATTATAATTAAATAATAATTAATTATAATTAAATAATAATTAAATATAATTAAATAATAATTATAATTATATAATATATTATATAATATATATTATATAATATATATTATATATTATATATATATATATATTATATATATTTTTATATATATATTTTTATATATATATATTTGCGTCAGACGTGTTTGTAAAGACAAATTGTTGCAGTTGTGAAAACATGTTTTGAAATAAGTGGTTAAATGAACGCTACAATTACTTGTATAAAAAATATTAGGTTGTCCAAAAAGTTCGTAAACACTTGCAAAATGGGTCTATCTGGTCCAATACAATCGAGACAAGCGATGGGTTCAGAAAGGGTTCCAAAACAAGATAGATTCGGCAAGAAAGTCATGTTGTGCGTTTGGTGGAACTTTGAAGGAATCGTGCATTTTGAGTTGATTCCGAATGGTCGTGCCATCAGTGCCGAACTTTACTGTCAGCAACTTGAGCGGGTCTTCGAAAAGTTGAAGCAAAAGTACCCGGCTCTGATCAAACGAAAGCGCGCTTTGATGCAGCAGGACAATGCCAAGCCACACACCGCCAGTATGACCAAAGACAAGTTTGAAGAGCTGGACGGCGTTGAGGTTCTGCCACATCCAGCCTACAGTCCTGACTGTACTCCATCAGATTACGGCCTTTTCTGCTCAATGCAACACTTTCTGAAGGGCCGCCAATTTGACTCGTTTGATGAAGTCGAGGAAGCGTGTCAAGAATTCTTTGATTCGAAGCCGGCTGAATGGTACTTTGACAAGATCTGAAAGCTTGCAGATCGATGGCAAAATGATGGTTTTTATTTTGAGCAATAGTTTGTGTTGTTTTTGCGAGTAAAATTTAAATTTTTTGCAAGTGTTTACGAACTTTTGGGACAACCTAATATTACATTTTTATAGCCTTTTCGGCTCAGCGGTTGAAACCTGCCAAAATCTGTGAACTGTTGCGGTTTATTTATTAAATTCATGGATAAAGAAAGTTTGATATTTACCAGCCAATGATAGACGTGCTTTTCAACCCTCTGTGAAATCCTGGATGGAGCCGGTGTTACCCTACTGTTTTGAATAAAAGGGATTCCTTGAGTGAAACAACAGATAGCAGTTAAGTGTCGAGGAGGGAGCATTAGCGCTTCTGCTTCGAGGACGGAGGATTTGTCCAGCCGAAGGCGTCCTAAATCAACACGGGAAAAGAAAAGGCCTACAATTTCAAGTAGATTCAGCTCCCAGTACAGAACATTCCTTTGTGTGTCCTTCTAAGAATTTAAACAATATAAACATTCAAGACCTTCGAGACCACATTTTGAAAACACGAACCCCCTTCGTGCTGAAATGTCCCTATTAAGTATTCAGTTAAAGAACTGAGATAGGTGACTTTGTATTTTTTGATGTGTGCAATTTTTATTACCTTAAAGTTTTCTCCCTTTTATATTTTTAAAGGGTGTAATCTGTTTTTTGTCATTAAATGCATGTTTCTTTTCTGAACAACTGTAACCCATTTTCCCTTATATCTAATGGTAATCGCTTTTTTTGTAACGTCAGAAATTTGTAATAGTTGCACAAAAAGAATATTTTCATACTTGTAAGAAAGAGTATGTGCGTTGTGGTGCAGTGGATATCGACTCGGAACGACAAATCGAGGTGCCCAGTTCGAATTCTAGTTAAATTCTTTGCATTCACTTATGCACAAATACCGTTGGGAAAAGTATTAATCCGTCTCTTCCCTCCAGTTATGGGTTAAATAATAGGACAGATTGGGTTCTATAGCTTTGGCTGGCAATCAGTCTACCGCAGAAAACAATGGCAACCTACTGCGGAATAATCTTCTGCCCAGTTAGTCATGTTTCTTTCTAGACATGAGTCTAATCCGTGTATCACGTATGGCACTTAACTGACTGACTGTAAAAAAAGCAAATAGATGTTTTAGAAATAAAAGAATTATTTATCATTGAGATTTATTTCGAAACAAATTATAATCTTATGCAACTGAATTTATAAGAAAAGCATTGTTTTTTGTTTAACTTTAAACATATAGTAAAACAAGTTCTGTTAAATCTTCAAAATAAATCTAAAAAATCACAGTGTGTGGATGACTGAAGGCACGATGATTTTATTAACATTCGTTAAATATATATTACTACCATGAAACTGGAAAATTATTAATATATGTTTTAATAAGTTTACTGTGAAGATTAACGAGTATTTTCGAAGAAAAGATGATCGTAATTGAGTTACCTTTTGTTTTGTTTTTTTAATCATTTCACCCCAAGCAAGACATTCCACTGCCACCATTGCGCTTGGGGCTACATAGGGGGAGGTAAATAGGAAGAGTGGTTAGATATAGGAAATGTCAGAAGTGGGGTGATAGATAGTTGGGTGGGTGGGAAGAGTGTTTGAAAGAATGGAAGTTAGTTTGTTAGGAGGTGTCTATTGACCTTACATTTAAACTCCTGTTTACAAACGTATGTAGTTAAAGTTGACGTTCTAATATTCGAAGAACTTCCTCTATAGCTTGCAAGATGAGCTGTTTCTTAATTGTTTGAGATTTCCTTTATCATGCAGATATTCAATGAACAAATCTAAACTTATTTATAAATGAAACATTGTCAGTGTGTGTATGTATGTGTGTGTGTATCCGTTACCTATAGACTTCGAAATGGCTGAACCGATTTTCTTAAAAATTTACAGTTGTACTATAAGCGTCTGCGACTGTTCTTAGATAGGTTTTGTGTCTAGGTACCCCCGATAAATATCGAAAATCGATAATCGAAAAAATCGGGTTATAGTAGGAGTGGTCCGATTTTAATCAAATTTGATACACTCATAGACAAATACATAAAAGACGATATTCAGATGTTTCAAGGTTGCAGTTCTTACAATAGTGCAGAAATTCGATAATATATATATATATATAAAAGGCAAGATGTTTGTGTATGTTTCTGTTTATCTGTCTGTATGTCCTTTATACAAATGCACAATTTTTATCCGATTCTCACCAAACTTCACACAAATATTCTTTAGGCGTCTGGTCAGGTCATGGGTGACTTATTGTTTCCAATTTCACCCGATATTGGAACTCGATACCCCGATATCCAATCAGGTCTGATCAAGATCAGAATTTCAGGCCTTTTATCGTGGTTCTTGCTGCAGAATTTGTTCTAACTTGGTAAAATTATAGTTTTTAGACTTAAACATTAGTAGATCTTCTCCGGCGACTCATTTTCCCCGATATCGGAAATCGATACCGACGGTTTCGTTTTAACTGGAAACAACTATTGCTTTTTAGTCTTTCGTGTCAAGGTCCAAAGAGTCTGAGCTCCAGGACGATGGATTAATTTTAAAGCTTTCATTACACCCGAGCAAGGCCGGGCTATACTACTAGTGAATAATATAATTGTGTGCAGGCCAGACGAAGCATCAATATAAACAGGAGAGTACAGAAGCTTTCTTTCATATTTAAAGAAAGCTGTGCCCGGTGTATTTAACATTGTGTAATTAATCGTTAAGGTCTAGTTACAAGTAATTTGAGGGATCGGCTTCATAAATCGTTTGATATTGTAAGCACAGCAGTGAATAAAATACGTCATTCTCTTAATTCCTGAATATTTCGACAAATCTGCAATAACAATGACTAGAAATTTGATGATTTTGATACTGGAATGAAATGGTTTGAAGATGCGTTATTGTGCAGTGGCTATCGCCTAGAAATGAGAAATGGGAAAGCCGACTACGGATTCCGGTTGAATTCGTTGCATTCACTTACGCGCAAATACCCTTGGTCACTTCTCCCTTCACCTATGGGTTAAATAACAAGACAACAGATTGGGTTCTATAGCCTTGGTTAAGAACCAGCCTACCACACAAAGTAATTGTAAACTACTGCGGGAAAATCTGCTGCCGAGTAAACCATGTTTCTTTGACGACATGATCGCCTAAGCGTGTTTGACGCATGACTCTTAACTGATGAGGTGGTATCGAAAGGCAAGTGTTTGAAGAAATTTTATTCCATTTCCAACACAATCATACAATTTTTCATAGGAGAATATATATGATTGTTTGAGTGTTGATCTGTTAGCTTCTGACACTGCCCATTTAAATCATTTATTCAATATATTTAACGATCTGAATTTGCAATTGCAAAGCTGTGATGTAAATCGTATCAAAGCAAAATCTGTTATTTGCATATTCATTGACGAGTTTTCACTCTTTAGGCATAATCTTGGTCGTTGGAAGCTATGTCAATTTTCAAATCTTGCTCAACTAACTTGCAAATATCTGCATATTCGATAATGATCTGATGGTTTATAGTAACCATTTGAACTCTTCACATAACGACATGAGCTGCAGATATCAGGACCTCACTTACACGGAAATACTTGCCTGGCTGATAAAACCACTTATTGACTATTATTCAAATGAAGCGAGGAAAGAGAAGTTAATTACTTAAAAAAGACTTTGATTTCCAAAAAATCATACCAAGAAATTTGGCTACAATAGAATATTTCAAAGCTATCAAACATTTCTTAATTGTTTTCCAAGAGTAGGCGTTAATTTTTTCATTTCGACGAAAAGAAATTCTGACCGTAATATGTAATGAATATATTCATTCTTCTTCTTCTATGTTCCCTGTCCATTCGGGATGTAGGCGATCATGGGTTTCCACGTTTCGCTATCCCTAGTGGCTCTGAGCATGCTTTCTCCTGTTACACCATGCAACCTTCGCTCCATCATCCACCTGATTAGATCCTTCAAATATGTTACCCGTTGCTTTCCCCTGTATCTTTTTCCCTCTATCTGGCCTGTTAGTATCAGGTTCTCCAAGCCCTCCTCCGTGGTGGGAGGTGACTGTCTTTCTGAACAGAAACCCCTTGCCATAAATAAGCGAATTACATTGTTTGAACAGCCTTTCTTCTTTGTTACATTTTATATATATATATATATATATGAAATGATTTGTTTGAACATTATTTTTGATCGATACTCGTATTTAAGTAGATATTCTGTTTATAATCAAGCAATATTATATATTTATTTCGACCGGCCTGATTATTTACGATAAATTTTTGTTACGAAAATGTGTGTCATTCTGTAGGATTGGAACCAGCGGCCCCTATCCACATAGGGGAAGCCACCAAGTGATCTGGCTTGTCTTAGACCTCTCGACCACGATCAGTCTAAACGAAGCCTATAACACAATTTTCGATTCATAATAACAATCTCTGCTCTGAAATGTATCTTGGTCGAGAAGTCTAAGATACGCCAGATCACTTGTTGGCTTCCCCTATGTGGATAGGTGTCGCAGGTTCGAATCCTGCCGAATGACACACATTTTCGTAACAAAAATTTATCGTAACCAATCAGGCTAGTAAAAATAAATATATAATACTGTTTGATTATAAACTTAAATACGAGTATCGATCAAAAATAATGTTTAAACAAATCATTTCAAATTGTCAGTTGTTTATAACCACTTTCGTTAATTTCCGTAATATATATATATATATATATATATATATATATATATATATAGAGAGAGAGAGAGAGAGAGAGAGAGAGAGATTGGTATTAGATAAACACATGTGCAATCTGTACAATTAAGGAACTCAACTATGAATTATAATAATTATAAATTCCGAAAAAGATAAACTTACTATACGGTCAGTGCACGACTGGAGGTATAATTTACAGAACTAACGATTCTGATGACAATATCAAATTTAATTTTAGCTCAACTGAAAACAAATAGAAATAATGTTACTGCAATCACAAAATACCTTCAACTAATGGTAAATACAATAAAAGCCCTGCACTGTCAAAATTTTTTTCACAATTAAAAATCAACAAAAAAAAAAATTATTTTCGGTAATATCGCAAAAAACAAATTTTATAGCGGAAAAAGAAATATATGTAATTTGTACTTTTTAGAAAAACTTGTTATCGCAACGCACTTCACCCTAATTAACTAAACAAAAAGGGAAATTGATGATTAAATGCAGGCATAGAAACAAATACGCTGATCTGGATTAATATACATTCTTCTATGTAGAGGTTTTTGCATTCTGTCAGTTAAGTGTTCATTATATTCACTTATGTTCAAATGCACTTGGGAAAAGTTTATATTCACCTTTTCTCTCCCAGTCATTGGTTAATTAGTAATACTTTTCTAAATAAATCATTATTACCTCCCCACTACGAAAAAATTCTTACAATCTCGAAATATTTTCTGGCTTTAAATAACCTGCATAGGGTTTTTAGTCCGTTAAGTACCATACATGATATAGGCTTGGACGTTCATGTCTTGAAAGAAACATGACTGACTGGGCAAAAGATTATCCCGCATTAGATTGTCATTGCTTTCTGCGATAGACTGTTTGCCGACCAAGGCTATAGAACCCAATCTGTCCTATTATTTAACCCATAACTGGAGGGATAAGACGGATTAATTCCTTTCCCAAAGGTATTTGTGCGTAAGTGAATGCAAGCAATTCAACTGGAATTCGAACTCAGTACACCGATTTCTTGTGCCGAGTTGATACGCACTGCACCACAACGCACATCCGTTTTTTTTTGTTTTCTCTTAAAATTTTACTTTTCAATTTCATGTTTAAGTTTTAGTTTAAATTATACAATTTAAAATTAAAAAGCATTCCAGCAATCATAATATCTGACTACCATGATCCACTCCAGAAACAAATATTCGAATACCAGAATTGTCAGTTCATAATAAGCATCTGATTATTGAATTGTGAATAAAACTCCGAGTCGTGCTATAGCCGTAAGAAAAAAAAAATATATATATATATATATATGATATACTCTCGTTACGATTGAGCATTCTGGAAAAGAAAATTTGATTTGAAAATTAAAAAAACAGTTACTACTTCTGCGATATATGCATAACCCTTCAGCAATGAATTGAGTTATTTTGGTAACTGACGTGTATATACGCCGCTCTTATATAACACGCTAAAATTTGCCTTCTCTGGTTCCATGTACTTATGGCTTAGGGATTAGCGACTCGGACTGACACCAAATCGGAGGGAAGCAAGTGGATGCCCAGCCACACTAATGAGCTGTGATACAGCGAAACAGGCTTGTATGTGGATGACGAATATATATATATATATATATATATATATATATATATATATATATATATATATTAAGACATAAGAGAACCAACCCCATGAGTGAAACACAATACTATATATATACATACAGATCGAAGTTTTTTCAGTGGTTTACTGATAAAAAGACATTTTGGCATGCAGGTTTTTTTATGTAAAGTGCTCGATATCAATATAGAGAGTGTATTAATTGGATTAATGTGGAATGGTTTGTCGCTTAACTGAGTAGAGTCATGTTGACTTCAAAGTTTCTTTTCTATTTTTCACTCTCTAATCTCAAAAACGAACTGTCAGTGCTATTTTCATTTTTGCGTAATTTAGATGACAAATTCCCCCTGTTTGTCATCTAAGCAGTGTCATGCCGACTTGTAAGTTTTATGAGGCCATTGTTGTAATGTCTGCTCTTTAGGGTTATTTGTTTTCTCTATGCAGTTAAACGGATAAACTTATCCGCATTAATTCTATTAACGCCCTTTCCTTGTGTTGATAACGAGCACATTATCACAAAAAATCTTCTTGCCTAAAGATTCCTTTCCACCATTATATTACTTCTTCTATGTGCCTTGTCATTTCAGAACGTGGGTGATTATAAAGTCTCCTTATCCCTGGTGTCTTTTAGGACGCTTTTTCCTGTTACATCATGCAACCCCCGTTCTGCCATCCACCTGCTCAGGCCAGTCAAGTACGTTGCTCGCTGTTTTCCCCTGTCTCTTCTTCTCTTTATCTGGCCTGTTAGTATCAGATTCTCCAAGCCTTTCTTTCTCATTGCAAGTCCCAGGAAGTTTAGCTGTTTTTCCTTATGCTCAGTATTAATTTCTTTTTCGTTTTCGTCCTTTCCAAAACCTCATCACTGCTCACGTACTATGATATCCGCATCCTTCTGTAGAACCACATTTCAATTGCTCCAAATTTTTCCTTCGATGACAAATCCTGGCATCAATTTTGGCATAAACATAATTGCAATTTGACTCTCTCTCTCGCTCTCTTTATATATATATAAGTGAAACCGATAAAATGCAACCGTAACTTCTACTCCAACAGTTTCTTTCCTCGCACTTCCCGACTGTGGAATTCTCTTCCAAACGATTGCTTCCCGACGGCTACAATCTCCAGGAGTTTAAATGTAAGGTCAATAGACACCTCCTAACACACTAACCTGCTTCCATTCTATCAAACACTCTTCCCATCTGCCCAACCCTCGTCCTCGCTATTCTTACTCATCTCTCATCTTCCTCCTGACATTCCCTATGTCTAACCACTCCTTCTCTTTACCTTCCCCTATGTAGCCCCATGCGCAATAGTGGCAGTGGAATGCCTTGCTTGGGGTGAGATGATTAATATATATATATATATATATATATATATATATATACGAGTGAGTATAGAATGAGGAGAGAAAAAAGAAAAAAAATTTTTTTCGTCCAAAACATTAATTTAAAACAGTGCTCGATATATGATGTATAGAGCAGTGAATATTTATTATAAATTATGTTTTAGAACACGCACATAATTTCTTCTATATATGTCCTCTTCCCTACAATCATATGTTTGTTTCAGTGTTTGGATTTAAACACTTCCTCAGGGGAAATAAAACGACAACAACGAACCAAATATAAACAGAGAATGATTCCAAACCTTTATTTCCTCTGAGGAAGTGTTTAAATCCAAACACTGAAACGAACATATGATTGTATGGAAGAGGACATATATTGAAGAAATTATGTACATGTTCTAAAACATAATATATATATATATATATATATATATATATATATATATATATATTGGAGTAGAAGTTACGGTTGCATTTTATCGGTTTCACTTATATATATATATAAAGAGAGCGAGAGAGAGAGAGTCAAATTGCAATTATGTTTATGCCAAAATTGATGCCAGGATTTGTCATCGAAGGAAAAATTTGGAGCAATTGAAATGTGGTTCTACAAAAGGATGCGGATATCATAGTACGTGAGCAGTGATGAGGTTTTGGAAAGGACGAAAACGAAAAAGAAATTAATACTGTCTTAATATATATATATATATATATATATATTAAAATTGAAATATGAAAATGACCTTGATATAACTTGGAGTACTGTGGAAATAGTAAAACCATACAACAGTGGCAACTCATGTAGATTGTGCCAAGAGGAAAGATTAGCTATCAGAAAGAAAAGAATTACGATTAGAAAGATCAGAAATTATGTCCAAATACAATTATATACATAAATACTTTCTAGAATCCTACAAACATGGATTAAAGTGTTCTAAGTTCCTTAAATAACTCCTCCCTTGAAAATGTTTCGGTTGTCTAAAAATAAAAGTGACGCGTTCGTAAAATATTCCGGTTCGAACGTTTAAAAAAAGGTAAAATCAGATATTGTAGATCGCTTCCCGATACCAAAAGATTGAAACCTAGGTTGAGGAAATAAATTATTTACAAATGAAAAAATATCAAAGAGGTCTATAATATTATTGTATTGGATACTTTTTAATACACCTGTGTACTGTTCTAATTTAAATATGAACAAAAACTAACTAATTATATATATATATATATATATATATATATATATATAGTAGGTTGACAAATTGCTTATGCGTTCATTCGAATGTGAAACATTTGTTAATACAAAATTTACAAAAGCCCTTACGGAAAATTCAGTTTAAAAATACAAGAATACAGATTAAATCACAAAATCAAAAACATGTCAATAATAAAGAGGCACTATAATTGAAACAATTCTCTCTTACTTTCAATATTTCTCTATTTAATAGTGAAAATAAGTATTAAAGATTTTTAAAAAACTGAAAGATACATACGCGATTTCCAGTCGCGCGCAGCAAATGAGAGCTGGGAATGAACACCTTTTAAAAAAAATAACACAAGATCGTTTACTATGTTACAGTCAAAACATAAAATAACAACAGCGGAGACATCACACTCTTGAAAATGGCAGTAGAATTGGCCGAAAGCGCTTAGAATAATACATATAAAACAATTTTACATTCCTTATCTTCAGAAAAATGGAAAAACTATGATAATGCTGGTAAAGATTAATGAAATTACTTATGGCAAATTCATATAATTATATAAGTCATATATTTATTCATATAATTATATAAGTCATATATTTATTCATATAATTATATAAGTCATATATTTATTCATATAATTATATAAGTCATATATTTATTCATATAATTATATAAGTCATATATTTATTCATATAATTATATAAGTCATATATTTATATAAGCCAAAAAGATAAAATAGCAGTAATAACAATTTTGTATTATAAAAATGTTTTCACGTTCGAATGAACGCTAAGCAATTTGTCAACCGTTATATATGAAGCAAAAAGAACTTTTACAGTAATTTTAGCAACAAAGTTCTACGGCTATAATACACACACATACACACACAGACAAAGTTCCATTTATAAATCAGTTTAGATTGTCGTTTTGTTTCTTTTAAAAATAGTGAAACTTCACTAAAAAGAGTAGTATTGTCAATATACTTAATTGATTTATGACAAGAAATACAATCTTGTACAAGGCATAAAAATTCATACAATACATTATTCATCGCTAGTTTAGATTTGATAGGGTTATTATTATTAAAAACAAGCTTTGCTGTCTTTCATTTTCTATAATACATTATAAATTTTACATGTTTTTGAGGAATTACGGCAGAAATATGGTGTTTTATAATTTTGCGTATAAAAACATTCGTCCTGTTTGTAATTAATGTGCATTACGCTGCAATAAAATATGTTGATGTTTTTTTGTGTGTTATTTTTAATGCTAGTGCCATGCATTTTTTGTAAGAATCACTTTATTTGTTTATCAATGATGTACTTTGGAAAATTATTGTTGACTAATGTTTGTTTTATATATTTTAGTTTTCTCAAAAATATTCTTTGGGAGAAGGAATTTTGATATGTCCTTATTACGAAGTTCTTTATTACTTTTGAATGAAACGTCAATCGTCATTTTCCTCTGTTTGAATGGCGTTCATTTTATTGTATTTTTTCCTCACTCTTGTACTTTCTCCTCAAATTTTTAATCACTTAGTTATTTGTTCATTCTACTTATCCCCTTTTGTCTCAGTGGCTTTATAGCCTTGCTTAGGATTACCTTTTTTTGGTACGAACATTTAAGTTGGTATAGGAAATATTTTATACATAAACTATTTGCAAAAAAATTACATTCAGAACTTGGCTAGCTTTCTGTCGATTCTTTCCTTACCAGTTGCTTCTGAGTATATCGCCTATTTTTTATTTTATTTTATTTGGAAACACCACCACCCTTTACGTCGTTCCATTTGCCCGTCTCAAAGATTAGTCAGGGTTAGTCACGTGCAGTTATGCGCCAATAGAAACATGAACTGTTTTAGTGGATTTGTGGAGGCTGATACAGCAAAATAAACATATGTTCAAGATCGGGGAAAAAGTACGTATACCTACTACACTCTGTGTGCTTACCTGTTCGCTTGCGTTAATACTGGAAATACCTATCTATCTATCTATCTATCTATCTATCTATCTATCTATCTATCTATCTATGAAAAATCTCTGAGTTTACCTGTAGAAAAGACAATATTTATAAATGTAAATGACAATAAGAAAACTATATTAGTTGCCAACGCGTTTCATACAATGTGAACTTTTTCAAGACAAAAAACGAAATGAATTTATTAAAACAAAATTCTTCAATACGGTAGTGAGTGCTGGACAATATCATCGAAAATGAGGACAAAACTGGAAGCAGCGAAATGTGGTTCTACAGAACGATGCAGCGGATATCGTGGACTGAGCATGCAAGCAACGATGAGGTGTTGGAAAGAATGGCAACCAAAAGGAAATTAATACCGAGCATCAGGAAGAGACAACTGAAGTTCCTGGGACACGCAATGAGGAAGGAGAGTCTGGAGAACCTGATACTGACTGGCCAGGTAGAGGGAAAGAGAGACAGAGGAAGGCAGCGGATAACATATTTGCAGGGCCTGGTTGGGTGGATGACGGAACGGGGGTTACCAGGAGTAACGGGAACAAACATGCTGAGGGCCACAAGGGATAGGGCGACGTGGAGGGCCATGATCGCCTACTTCCTGAAGGGACAGGGCACATAGAAAAAGAAGAAGAAGAACTAATAATAACAAAACAAAATGTCTTTGGCAACTGAAAGAATTTAAAGAACGCTATTTTTATACTGTTAACTAAAAATTACGTCAAATACTGTCACGTGTGGAGATATTTTTTTTACTGCTGTGTTGATGGATTCAACTGTTTTTTTTTTTCATTTCTTTTACTGTTTTGCAGGATTTTCCAGGGTAAACGAGGAGACCGTCTAGGAGAGTTCAAAATCATTCGGAAGCCGTTTTTGAAGTAAATATATGCGAAGCGAGTATTTCATGATATTTTTGTGTCATTTGGGTAAATATATTTGTTAAATTGAGATGTCAATGTTATTTTCATTTTTGCGTAATTTAGACGACAATTTTTTGAGCGCTCCCCAATAATATATATATATATATATATATATATATATTTGGTATTTATTGCCAAGTGGATAATTCTAAATGAATTAATAATTTTTTGTTTTTGATTGTTGCAGATGAAGCGAAATGTTTTTCGCTGAAATGGCCATTCAACGAATTTAAATTTCGGAACTTTTTGACATACTATATATATATATATATATATATATATATATATATAGGTGTACCACGCATATATAATATGTAAACAATATAATATATAGAACAAATTGCATATTTATATATATATATATATTGATATTTATAATTATATACATACACTTTTCACACACACAGACACACATACACACACACACACACACCCACACCCACACACACACACACACACACACGCACACACACACACATATATATATATATATATATATATATAGTATGTCAAAATTCAACGAATTTAAATTTTGGAACTTTTTGACATACTATATATATATATATATATATATAGTATGTCAAAAAATTCCGAAATTTAAATTCGTTGAATAGCCATTTCAGCGAAAAAAATTCGCTTCTTTTGCAACGATCAAAAACAAAAAAATATTAATTCATTTAGAATTATCCACTTGGCAATAAATACCAAAAATAGTATGGAATACATTATTTCTTTTTAAAAAACTGGGGTGGCCTAATAATTATGGCCGGTAGTGTATATAGCTCTAAACCTCCATTTTTGGACTCTGTAAATATAGGAATCAGCTACTTACTAGAGCAATAAAAATATTTCCATGGCAACTATTTTGACAAGCTTTATTCCCTGTTGCTTAGAATACATGAATTTAAACATTGGCCTCTCGGTCCCATCATTCTTTATGCTGAAATAATTATGTACAACTACCACTTGTATTACAACACTTTTTCTTTTCGCACTTCCCAATATGTAGAACGCCCTTCCGTTTATTTACTTCCCTGATAACTACAATTTTTAAAAATCTAAACGTTGGATGAATCGCCATCTTGTTTTCCTGAAACCCGTTCATTATTTGATCTTTACGTTTACCCAGTCCTCACCACTCTCAAGCTTTTTTTTTTCACTTTCATTCCCTGTAAACCCCTCCGCTTTGCTTGATTGCTTCTTTTGTATGTTTTCATTTAGCAGCCTATCAGTCAGTCAGTTAAGTGCCATACGTGATACACGCTTGGGAGATCATGTCTCTTTAGAGACATGACTGACTGGGCAGAAGATTATCCTGCAGTAGGTTGCCATTGCTTTCTGCGGTAGACTGGATGCCGACCAAGGCTATAGAACCCAATCTGTCCTGTTATTTAACCCATAAATGGAAGGAATAGACAGATTAATACCTTTCCCAAGGGTATTTGTGCGTAAGTGAATGCAATGAATTCGGTTGGAATTCGAACTCGGCTCCCCAAATTCTCGTTCCGAGCCGATATCCAATGCACCACAACGCATAAGTTTTTTCTACGCAATTTTATAGTATCAGCGAGATATTTGGTACGAAATTTTATACTTTCATGGTAAACTAAATCTACGGCTTATGAGGTTGGGTCGCTGTGTCAGTCCAAGAGGTTCTTTCCGCCTGAATCCGTCTTGTACATATACAAATCAACCATCCGTTCAGGCGCCTCTGCTGCTCGTTTCAGTGTTCTCGACAGGCTCCAAATGAGAATCTGTAATGTGATTGGTCCCCACCTGGAAGCACGATTCCAAGCACTTTCTTATCAGCGGGATGTGGCTTCCCTCTATTCTACAAATATTTTCATGGCTTCTGCTCTGACGAACTTAGGTCACTGGTGCCCCTTCCAAAAGAATTTACTTGGGCAACAAAGTCTCACCCCTTTACAGTTAGATCAACCAAATGCGGGTGACAATTCTACTCCCACAGCTTCTTTTCTCGCGCTTCCAGCCTGTGAAACTCCCTTCCATATACTTGCTTTCCTGACGGCTACAACCTCCAGGAATTTAAATGCAATGTCAATTCCCATCACTTATCCACTTAACTCCAGCCCTTTCTACATCACTCAGTATATCTTGTCCTTTTCTTTCTCTCTACCTTCGCAACTGTCTTCATCCTGTGTTCACATCCTTCTCTTGCCCTTTCTCTTTCACCCACAGTAGCTGGTTCGCCTTTGTCTCCACTCTCCTCCTGCCTAAAATTTTAACTCTCTTATGTAGCCACTGCACATCAGTAGCGTTACCGCCTTGCTTATAATTTTTGGCTCCGCCATGAAGTCGTACAAAAAGAAATACCATTTCTACTACGGCTACAAGACATGTGTGCCCCTATGATTCTAATGAGTCACAGGATATCTGGATCTGAATATTCATTATTACTTGCAATGGCATATTGTAACTGATCAGGCAGCTTTTCGATACCATTTGATTAAAATCACGCAGGTTTTGATGTGAAAAACTTGTCAAAGAAATGTTGGCTCCGATTTCCATTAAAGAATGTTTTCCCTATCAGATCTTTTTGCAGCTGTCGAAATAGCCTATAAGCGGTTGTTGAAAAGTCAACAGATGATAGGTGATCCTGTTTTGTTTTTTTGTTTTTACTGTGTTATTGCGGCCCTTCGTTTTCATGCACTCTCATTCATTTAAACACGCGCACACATATCATTTTAGAAAACCATTTGTAATATATATATTACAAATATATATATATATATATTATTTTCCTCTAGATTTATTTCCTAAGAGAAAAACACACACATATATATATATATATATATCTTTTTTAAATCCAAGAAGAATGAGCAAATAGGTAAAATCCCCAAACCCGATCCTATTAATAAAATTTGTTTTCGACCGTTACTGATGAAGCGAGAATTTTCACGCTGAAATAGCCATCCAACGATGTTAAATTTCGAAATTTTTGAATTGCTTTATATATATCATTAAAATTCCAAAATTTACATTCCATTGAATACCAGTTTCAGCGAGAAAATTCTAGCTTCACTAGCAACTATCAAAAACAAACATATTTGGCACAGTAAATAGATAATATTATTTACATCGATCTCGCCACCTGGATCAGTTTTATTATTGATAAAATTAGTATTAATAGGATCTGTTTTTTGGGGATTTTACTTATATACACTATTTTCTTTGGATATATATATATATATATATATATATATATATATATATATATATATATGACGCCACTGCGGTCGGATTTCAATCCTGGGTTAGAAGCAATCGGAGTCTAATCGTAATGATGAGCTGTGATACCGCGAAAGAGATCTGTCTGCGGATGACTATATATATATATGGGAATGCTGGAACTGTTTTTCGTTTACTTACATTCCTGTTAGCGACAAGTTCCAAAAATTTAAATGCAACTTCAATTGCCATATTTAATCTTCTTGAAATTTATTCATATTTCATCCTCTTTTAATACCTCCTCTAACCAGTTTTTTCCTTCAATGTAATCCCTGCGAAATAATGGCGGTCCAATGAAAACATATATGTAGGAGTTGAATATAAAGATCAGAATCCGACAAGATGATGTTTTTCACCTGATCTATTCAACTTATACACCGGGGCTAATCTGAGAACTCTAGAAGTTATGCCAGGATTCATCATCGGAGATCACAATTTAACCAATATAATGTACGCAAGATGACACAGAGCTGATAGCCGACACAGAAAGAAAATTACAAGATCTCCTACCGAAGGTAGATAAAGAGAGTGACAAGAAAGAACTACAAATAAACTGCAAGAAAACCGAATGCATGGCCATCAGCAAAACGGGCAGCCCAAAATGCCAATTACAGGTGAGGGACTCTAAAATCAAGCAGGTACAGAAATTTAAATACCAAGGAAGTGTTCACTAGAAACAAAGAGCCACCAGGGACAGGGAGATGTGGAAAGGCATGACCGCCTACGTCCTGAAAGGACATGGCACATAGAAGAAGAAGAAGAAGAAGAAGAAGAAGAAGAAGAAGAAGAAGAAGAAGAAGAAGAACTGCCTGATACTCAGGGCTTCGTGTTTACGAGTATTGTTGTGATGAAGCAGTCATGATGTGCCATGACAAAATAGCACGTGAAAAATGCAACGGTTTTGAAAAGCTACGATTACCTTGATATACTCCCAAGATATGTTAGATGATACCTCCGTAATTTATCTTGCCCGTCTCTATCTACCATTCGTCTATTCTTTGAATATTGCTGCCACATAAGATCTGTGGCCAGTACTATTTATCGCTAGTTCTTTGATAAAATCCTAAGAAGAATTCACAATATTATTGGGCCTTATCTGTCGACTGGGCTTCAGTCCTATTCCGATCGATGTAAGGTTGCCTGACGTATCTTTTCTATAGATACTTTCATGATAATTCTACTCATGAGCTCTTTCTTATTGTACTTAGTTATTGTACTCAGTACTAGATTAGTGTTAAGATTTCAGCAATTCACAGTTTGACTGGCTAGATGCATTCGTAAGTTTTAAGTTAACATTTCCTTTTCTTTGCTCTTCTTGCTTGTGAAATTTCCTTTCGTGCTCCGTGATTTCTAACCAAGTTTAATGCGCAAAAATTCTAAATGCAATGTCAATAGCTGTCTTTTTTTCTTTTTTTCTTTTTTTTTTATAAGCGTTTCACCCCGAGCAAGGCATGTCACTGCCACTACTGCGCAGGGGGCTACATAGAGTGGAGAAAGGATGATTAAATATAGGAAATGTCACAGGGTGGGTGATAGGCGGGTAAGGATACCGAGAATGAGGGTTGGGTAAATGAGAGTGTTCTGAGAATAAATGGGAGTTAGTGTGATAGGAGGTGTCTATTGACCCTACATTTAAACACCTGGAGATTGTAGCTGTCGGGAAAGCAGACTTGTGGAAGGGAGTTCCACAGGCGGGAAGCACGAGAAAAGAAGCTGCTGGAGTAGAATTTACGGTTGTCTACTGTCTTTATTACTCTTTTCTCTTTCCGCTCACTATTAACGTTTTAGATCCCAATTATTTAAAACCCTGTAAACCCTTGTGTTTTGTGTGGCTCTAATTCCTTGCACGGAGTGATACAATTTTTCAAAAAAAAAAAACAAAAAACACACACACAATCTCTATTTTACCCAATATACAACCCTTCCCGATAATTTTCATACAGCCTTTGTATGTTTGTGTGGTTTTTCAAAATGAATTATTTCCTATTTACTAACTAGTGGTACAACATATTTACGTAAATTCTAAGCCTTGAAAAATTTCGCATTCCCGAGACACGCCGAGGACAATAGAAGCTAGGTGTAACTAATTTAATTAACCTGTACAGATGAGTAGACAGCAGCAAAGATAAATATGATAAATATTTAGTGCCGGTATTGTATGTGAATGTGCGTTGGGAAAATCGGGAAGCCGGGTTCGAATTCCAGTTACGCGCAAATACCCTTGGGAAAGATATTATTCCGTCTCTTCCCTCCAGTTATGGGTTAAATAGCAGGACAGACAGGGTTCTATAGCCTTGGTCGGCAACCAGTCTACCGCAGAAAGCAATGGCAACCTACTGCAGGATAATCCCTTGCCCAATCAGTCATGTCTACTTCGAAACATGATCGCCCAAACTGTGTATCAGGTATGGCACTTAACTGATAGTATATGAACTATCTCTTTGATTCTGGTAGTGTATGGGGCCTAATTGGTTTGAATGTGTCCTACTTCAGTAAGAATATATTTATGCATACAAGTATTCGGTTATTTATTGAAACTAATTATTTTCATCAAAAAGTTTTGATAAGACTGACAGTCAGTCAGTTAAGTGCCATACGTGATACACGCTTGGGCGATTATGTCTCTAAGGAGACATGACTGACTGGGCAGAAGATTATCCCGCAGTAGATTGCCATTGCTTTCTGCGGTAGACTGGTTGCCGACCAAGGCTATAGAACTCAATCTGTCCTGTTATTTAACCCATAACTGGAAGGAATAGACGGATTAATACCTTTCCCAAGGGTATTTGCGCGTAAGTGAATGCAATGAATTCAGCTGGAATTCGAACTCGGCTCCTCGATTTCTTGTTCCGAGCCGATATCCAATGCGCCACAACGCACATCCAGACTGACAGAGTTTCATTAAATGAAACTTTTTCTGGAGCATTTCAGTAAAATGAAATTTAGATATTTTTTATGGTACGATATCTTTTGTACATTCTCTTCATTCGAGCAATCTTTAACATTCTTATCTCAAAATGGCCTCGTACCTTCTAAATTAGCAACGGTGTTTGGCACATTGTTCGTTCGTTATTTTAACAGAACTGCCTTTAGCTGTTCTTTTATTTTTGATGTTGTTGAATAAGTAACTGCAATTCTTCCATAATCTGTGAACTTTTAAAAATGTTTCAAATTCTGAGACACTAAATCGAGAATGTGCATTGTGGTGCAGTGGACATCGACCCGGAGCGAGAAATCGGAAAAGCAAGTTTGAATTCCAGTTGCGTTTACTTTCGCTCAAATACACTTGTAAAATGTATTAATCCATTTCTTCTCCCTCCAGCTTTGGGTGAAATACTTTTCGTCAACTCGCATTGCCAGGCATGGTGAGGACGGCACATCCCTGAAATGATCTATACGAAACAGTGGAATTCATCCAGGGAGAAGTTTCTTAAACAGGAGTGAAAAAAAAATTAGAATCGAGAAAGATGCACTAGCACTTAAAAAGACTTGTCCAGTCGTAAAAAAAAAAATAGAGGAAAAATTCGGGAAATAGTTTTTGGAATTTTATGGAATGTCTGATGAATTGTAATATACAAAAAAACAAAAATATGTCAGAATAAAAAAAAATATTGATTTTTTAGCGATTCGAACGTGGGTGGGGTGGGGTTCAGTTTTCTTTATTTGCAAAAATTGTGTTCGTTTCTGCATAATTTCATTGGCACTTCGGTTTCATGAATTTAAGAGTTCTACTTGATTGGCAACTAGGTCTCACAGCATTTATTTTAAACTAACTAGAGGTTATCGTCTAATTCTAATAGTTTCTTTTCCCGCACATCTTGCCTTAGGATCACCCTTCTGATTTCTTGCTTCCATATTGCAACAGGATCCATTAGAATTCAGGATCCAATTCAATGAAATTAAGGAACATTTTTTCCCTCATATATGTGGGTAAGTGGTGGTGGCAGTATTAGGCATTAAGGTCGGTTTTGCACTCGGTGTTAGACCAGAGCATCAAAAGAAAAAAGGGCATTATTGGCCTGACCTGAAAGATGATATTCTTGCCTCCAGGTAAGGAATCGTGCCAGACGCGATACCAATGACTGCCGCCGACATACATAGAGGGTCGACATAGCAGCACCATGTTTTTGGCTGATGTGGATTATCTCGTTGATTATTGTGAAATATCCTGTGAACTCAATTATTGTTCATTTCATGTTGGAATTTGGGTCGTCACTATCACTAGACGATACTAACACATGTATAACCAACTACTATATTAACTACGCCATCGTCCCGAAGGGACTTTAGTGGTGTATTTTTGGAGCCTTTTATATTCAGTGTCAGATGGATTTTCACAACTGGATTATCTTAGTGGGTTCGTGACACTTGTCATAATTTGTATTTATTTCTGAGATGAGTAATTTTCCATAATCTTGGAATTATTTTGAACTTTTGGTCTCCTCTTGGTTGATATAGGTGTTATAATAGACACAACGTTTCCAACACGAAAAGAACAATAATTGATTTCACAGGATATTTCGCAATAATCAACGAGATAATCCACATCGGCCAGTCTATGGACACCTGATGATGACAAGAGGGTACATGTTCGAAACGTTTTGTCTATTATAACACCTATATCAATCAAGATAAGATCAAAAGTTCGAAATAATTACAAGGTTATTAAAAAATTATTCATCTCAGAAATAAATACAAAAGAAAATTGGATTTAAATATCTAAACTTATTTATAAATAGAACTTTGTCTGTGTGTGTATGACCGTGTGTTCGAAACGGCTGAACCGATTTTCTTGAAAATTTACACAATTGTACTATAAGCGTCTGCAAGTGTTCTTAGCTAGGTTTTGTGTCCAGGTACCCCCGATAAATATCGAAAATCGATAATCGAAAATATCGGGTTATAAAAGGAGTGGTCCGATTTTAATCAAATTTGATACACTCATTGACAAAAACATAAGAAACGATATTCAGAAGTTTCAAGGTTTCAGTTCTTACAGTAGTGCAAAAATTCGATAATGTATATATATAAAAGGCAAGATGTTTGTGTGTGTGTCTGTTTATCTGCCTGTATGTCTGTATTTCTTTCAGCCCTTTTATTTTATTTTATGCTTCGAGTTTGGCTCTAAGTAGGTATAATTGTAGTTCTTAGTCTCAGCCATGATACCATTTACTCAGAGGACTTATTTAGCCTTCGAAATTCAGTTTACGACGAAAAAACTCATTTGATATCGATACCAGGAAATCAAAATTTGACTTACATTCATTCATTTTTCTTTCAGTCTACGGTTTCGCTTTAACTGGAAACAACTATTGCTTTTTAGTCTTTCGTGCCAACGTCTAAAGAGTATGAGCTCTATGACCATGGATTTGTTTTAAAGATTGCATTATACCCGAGCAAACGCCGGGCTATACTGCTAGTTTTCTCTGAGCCGTGAACATTCTTAATTTGGGAGACCATGGCTCTGCACAACTACCTCTCCTTTTAAAACTTTTAACAAATTTGTGAATTTTTTTGTTGTTGTCTCTCCTAATCCCTGTTCTACTTTCTATTTACTCATGTTCGACATGAACATTATGCGTTGTTACCGTTGTCCCTCTTGCCTTTAATCTGTCGTATTAGTATTTAATCCTTATTCTGTGACCGCTTGGGAATAACTGGTGCTGTCAGCTTGGCTGTGCAGCTAGTGTTTCAGATAAGGGCTCGAAGTTGTCAATCGGAAAGCGAAGTTTCAATTCCAGTTGTCTTTGTTATATACACTTACGCGCAAATATCGTTAGGAAATGCATGAATCCACCTCTTCTTCCCCAGCTATGGGCCAAGTTAATAATTAACTAATAACTGGGGTGGGGGAAGCCACTAAATTATTATTATTCCCTGCCAAATAAATTCTAACAGTATAAAAATATATTCTGGCTTTAAATAACCTGCAAACCGTAAAACGAATGTCAATCAATATATTCTTCAATAATCTTTCAACCATTTACAAAATCTCGTTAACTAGATTTGGCGCATATTTCCTTCGTCCCTCTTACCTTCAAAACGTTCTTATGAGTATCAAAATTTCATAGACTTCTTTCCTCATTATATGCCGAAGAAACTTCATTCATTTCTGTCTTTCTGAAGCTAAGTGTAAGTATTTTTTTCGTTTGCTTTAATCTAAAACATTGTCATTGTTGATAGGTCTAGTACATCATAATCTCAGCATCCTTCTGTAGAACCACATATTTGTATCTTTTTCAGCTCTGAATATATAGGAGGACCGGTATTGCATAAGAGTTTAAATCGAGACATCCAGAAAATAAGAGGCGTGGAAAAATACGACTTAAAGAAAGAAAAAGAAAGATTGTAAATGATAGCAACGAATGAAGAGAAATAAATTTAAACAGGGAATAAATAGAGAAGACAAAAGGGACATAAAAGAGATTGTAAAAGAAATGAGTAAAAAAAAATCGGTCAATTAATGACTTCTCTAAGAGTCAGGTTGCAGGTAGAGAGGGGAATCATGTAAGTTTTCATTTCGAAAGGAAGCAGAAAATCGCCACAAATTTACGTTGCCTGCTCCTAAAAACACGGCGATAAAACCTCCGCCGTAAGTGGCTTGCACATGCGCCGTTACTAAAACGTGGCTGCGCATGCGTTGTTACAAAAAACGGCGTAAAAGCAATAATAAAAGCATGCTATCTTAACTCACTTGGCCGTAACTTCATTCGAATGTGATCAAATTACCTCCCTTGATTAATCTGCATCAAACGTGCAAAAGGAAGAAGCACTGACGATTGGATCATTAATAGTCATCAGACGGTAAGAAAATGAAGACGAAATAAATAAGTATAAACAAATGTTGAAGAGAATACTGACGAACAAAATGGAGTAAAATTGACGATGGAGAGAAGGGAAAAAGTATAGAATTTTATGATTGAGGTGAAGAAAATCTGCTGTTCACGAAGCATTTCCCTTCGGTACCTCGACTTCAGTTTGTATTTTTCCACTCATTTTATCTTCGGCATTTTTTGCCATCTCTTTCTTTTAAGTATTATTTAATATTGGTCGATAAATATGTCATTGAATGCTAGACAATCTCCTCAAAGACTGGATTTGAGGCAATAAATTAGTAAGTTTGAATTTAAGCTTAGTTCTAAATTGGCATCTAGGTATCATCATTTTACTGTTGAAATAAAAACTGTAAACATGTGTTCTATTGTAATAATATTTTTTTTTAATTTCTATTTTAATAATATATTTTTAATCATAATATATTTTTTTAATCATTTCACTCCAAGCAAGGCGAAACTGTCAATAGTACCAAGGGCGTTACTTATTTTTCTATGTTCGATATTTTTTTGAACTTAAAATCATGGCCCTTCACATCCCTATAGCTCTTAAAATCCTTTCTCTTGTTCACCTCTCAAACCCTGCACTGCCATCCATTTGCTCAAGCCTATGAAGTAAGTCATTAGTTGCTTTCCCCGGTTACACTTTCCCCCTATACGTCCCATATGTATCAGGTTCCCTTCACTTATTCAGTTAAATGCCATACGTGATACACACTTTGGGTGATCATGTCTTGAAAAATAGGTATGACTGGGCAGAAGATTATCCCACTGTAGATTGCCATTGCTTTCTGCGGTAGACTGGTTGCCAGCCAAGGCTATAGAACGCAATCTGTCTTATTATTTAACCCATAACTGGAGGGAAGAGACTGATTAATACCTTTCCCAAGAGTATTTGTGTGTAAGTGAATGCAAAGAATTTAACTGGAATTTGAACTCGGCACACCGATCTCTCGTTCCGAGTCGATATCCACTGCACCACGACGCTCGTCCTCCTCATTACATGTCCCCAAAACTTCATCCGTCTTTTCCTGTATCAGTTTTCTTTTAGTTCCTATCCTCCCCAAAACTATACAGTTACACACATGTTTGTTCCATGGCCTCCTCAGCATCCTTCTGAAAGTATCTGCTTCATCTATGAGGAGATTGTTCAGCATTTACTCTCATATTAAAGAATAGTGATCACATAACAATCCAGCATTTTCATCTTTGTTTCCAGCGAAATTTCCTGCTTCTCAGTGCTCTACTCATTTTCTGATATGTATCCTTACGGTGAGAGAAAAAACAGGATACAGGGAGCGTCAAAGAAATGGATGGTACTCGAGGAGAGAGATGATGACAATTGGCGTTTCATTTATACTTTGGAAGATTTTCGTTATCAGGAAAGCAAGTAAACGGAAAGGGGCGAGAAATGCAAAAAAAAAAAAAAAAGAAACTATTCGAGTAATTATATTTAATTATTTCAAGAGTAAAAGAGTGGGACCTAGATGCCAATCTAGTAGTACGCGTGAATTCATGTGGTCGGGGCACCAGTTATAAAAGCTCATCAAAGCAGTTGCCATAAAATATATTTGCAGAAAAGGCATAGAGAAGCCACATCACAACAGTGAGAAAGTCACTGAAGTCAAGATCGATGCTTTGGATTTTGTCGAGAACATCAAGGTGAATATTAAAAAACCCTATTAGATATGGCAACAGTATTCAATTTAATTTTGGTGGCATTAACATTTACGAACCATTTCCTACTCTAGTCAGTCATAGATTAAAAGTCTTTTTGAAGAGCAATAGATAGGTTTACTTTGTCATCATTGGCATATTTACTATTGAGGCAGGAGTAAACAGTGTTGTCGTTTGCATAGAACTACTTGGAAAATGGTTACATTAGGAAGAACATTGATAAAGATCGGAAAAAAGAACGCTGAACCTAAGATAGAGCCTTGAAAGACACTCGCGTTTGGAAGGATTGGGAAGCTTGCCCGTTCAAAACAATCTTCATTTCACGATTTGATAGGAACGATTGGATTAAATCAAACAGTCGTCCAGAAATACGGTAGATCTGGAGTTTTGCCCTGAAGACCAGCATGCCAAATCCTATCAAACGCTTCTATCTCACATCTTTTAAAAAAATCTTTTGTTTTTTCCTTATTAACTACGTTCATAAAAATTAAATACAATGTTAATAGTCACATTCTGTCTGTTGAATAATATTCTTTGTATATACCCACCTCTAAAGAAATGATTGCTTGTCTTCCCTCTGTTGTGATTCATCGATTGATGGTGGTTTATCGCCGAGGTTGGGGTTTAATTTTTAAAAAAGTAAGAGCAAAGACTAAGAAAGACTAAGAAACAGACTAAGAAACAGAGAAAAAGTTGAGTGAAAAAAAAAAAGCAAAAGTGATCATTTAAAAGAGAAGTTAAGAATAATATGGTAATGAAGTCGTGGCGAAGGAGAAAAGAGAATTATGGCGCCTGACAAAAAATGTTGCTGTAGAGGAAATAAAAAGCATTGGTGGAAAAGAATGATGGCAAAAAAAAAAAAATTCGGAAAAAAAGAAACAGAAAAAAAAAGGAAGAAAATAACGTTAATTAAAAGAAAGAAATACTGATGGAAAAACAAAGACGGGGATGAATGAGTATGGTAGAAAATAAGGGGAAAAAAGAAAGAAATATTGAAGAAATAGGGAAAAAGAAAGAAAAGTCAGTAAGGAACGACAACGATGAATAAAAATGGAACGAAAAAAGAAAAAGAAAAGAAAGTAATGTTGACAAAGACAGATGATGATGAAAGAAAATGAAAGGCAATAAGAAAAAAGAAAAAATCTTCAGAAATAAAAACAATAATGAGAGAATTGAAAAAATCTGGAAAAAAGAAAAGAAAAAAGTCAGTAAGGAAAGTCAATGACAAATAAGAATGGAAGGTAATAAAAAAAGGAAAGAAATCTTGAGAAGGAAAGACAATGGTGAATGAAAATGCAAGGAAGTAACTAAGATTAAAGGAAGAAAAGCCATGAAGAAAAGACGACGATGAATGAAAATGGAAATAGATGACGAAAAAGAAATGAAAGTAATTTTGAGAAGGAAAGACAATGGTGAATGAGAATGGAACGAAAATAAATAAGATTAAAAGAAGAAAAGTCATGAAGAAGAGACGACGATAAATCAGAATGAAAATAAATAACAATAAAGAAATGAAATAAATTTTGAGAAGGAAAGACAATGATGAATGAGAATGGAAGGAAATAACTAAGATTAAAGGAAGAAAAGCCATGAAAAAAAGACGACGATGAATGAAAATGGAAATAGATGACGAAAAAGAAATGAAATAAATTTTAAGAAGGAAAGACAATGATGAATAAGAATGGAAGGAAATAACTAAGATTAAAGGAAGAAAAGCCATGAAGAAAAGACGACGATGAATGAGAATGAAAATAAATGATAAAAAAGAAATGAAAGAAATTTTGAGAAGGAAAGACAATGATGAATGAGAATGGAAGGAAATAACTAAGATTAAAGGAAGAAAAGCCATGAAGAAAAGACGACGATGAATAAGAATGAAAATAAATGATAAAAAAGAAATGAAAGAAATTTTGAGAAGGAAAGACAATGATGAATAAGAATGGAAGGAAATAACTAAGATTAAAGGAAGAAAAGCCATGAAGAAAAGACGACGATGAATGAGAATGAAAATAAATGATAAAAAAGAAATGAAAGAAATTTTGAGAAGGAAAGACAATGATGAATGAGAATGGAATGAAATAAGGAGAAAGTATAGAAAGAATTTTTTAAAATGAAAGAAAATAATGAATGAGAATTAAGTAAGAATAATTATAATAAATGTGAATAGAGGAAAATAAGTTAAAATAAATGAAAGAAACATTGATCAAGAATGGCGAAAAGGAATGAAAGAAGGAAAATTAGAATAGAAAGACACATTGTTTTTCAAGGAAAAAAGACAACCCCGAATCAGAAAAAAAGACAAAAAGAAGCAAGAAAAATTATTCGTAAAAAAAGTCGACCATAGAGAAGGATTAAAGTTGATAGTGAAGAAAAGAATTAATTGATGAAGAAAGACCAGCGATAAAGAAAAAAGAATATTACACCGAAGAAGCAGTAAAGAGGATGAAAAGATCCTGCATCAGCTGTGCAGATAACACAATTTGATGTGAGACGCAGAAATTGAGACGAAGAAATCTCATACAAGGCAGTCTATTACGCCTAATCCGACGGAATGCAAGATTGTGGGCAAAATAGATAGCTCGCGGTGTTTGCTATTTACTGGGAGATGTCAAAATCAAGAACCTACAAAAGTAGTAGTGTAATAACAAAATAGTGAAATTTTTCTTCTTTTTCTTCTTTCAGGATGTAGGCGATCATGGCCTTCCACGTCTCCCTATGCCTGGTGACCCCTAGCACGCTTTCTTCTATAACGTTTCGCAGCCCCCGTTCTGTCATCCACCTGCTCAGGCCGTTCAAATATGTTATCCGCTGCTTTTCCCTGTCTCTTTTTCCCTCTATCTGGCCTGTTAGTATCAGGTTCTCCAAGTCCTTCTTCGTCATTGCATATCCCAGGAACTTTAGTTGTCTCTTGTTGATTCTCAATATTAATTTCTTTTTAGTTTTCATTCTTTCCAACACCTCGTCATTGCTCACATGCTCAGTCCACGATATCCG
The DNA here is from genome assembly GCA_037127315.1 of Ascarosepion bandense. Lineage (NCBI taxonomy): Eukaryota > Metazoa > Mollusca > Cephalopoda > Sepiida > Sepiidae > Ascarosepion > Ascarosepion bandense. Next base: position 2,816,049 of record JBBBDQ010001353.1, read on the forward strand.
AAGCATCCTTCTGCAGAACCACATTTCACCTGCTTCAAGTTTTCCCTTCATCTATGTTGATATTGTCCAATATTCACTGCCATATTGAAGAACTGACATCACATAGCAATCCAGTATTCTCTTCTTTGTTTCTAGTGAAAGTTTCCTGTGTCTTAATAAATTACTCAGCTTCTGGAACGCGTCCTTCGCTATGCCAATTCGCCTTTGTATCTCTGTGTCGCACTTTCCGTCTTCAGTTAGGTCACTTCCCAGATATTTAAATTTACGTACCTGCTTGAGTTTAACCTCCCCCACCTGTATTTGGCACTTTGGGCTGCTCTTTTTGCTGATGACCAAGCATTCTGTTTTCTTGCAGTTTATTTGTAATCCCTTCTTGTCACTCTCTTCAGCTATTTTCTGCAGGATGTCCTGCAGTTTCCTTTTCGTGTCTGCAATCAGCACTGTGTCGTCTGAGTATCTTATGTTGTTCAGGTTGTGCCCTCCAATGAAAAATCCTGGCATAACATCTAGGGTCCTCAAAATATTCTCACTGTACAAGTTAAATAGATCCGGTAAGAATACCCATCCCTGTCTTACTCCTCTTTCTATCTTTGTATATCTGCTGAATTCGTTACCTGTCCGTATGCAGGCAGTTTGCTGCCAGTAGAGATTCCTAATTACCCTAATGTCTATCTCAAATATATCGAGGCTACTGAGCATCTCCATCAATTCTTTGTGGCGTATTTTGTCGAACGCCTTCACATAATCAATAAAGCACGGGTATAAGTCCTTCTTCATTTGCATTGCCCTTTCAGAGAGCATCCTAATTATAAATATAGCGTTCCTTGACCCAGTGTCGTTGACAAACCCGCACTGTTCTTCTACTATCTCTGGCTTCTTGCTCTATTTATCAGTATCCGGACGATCAGTTTTGTAATATGACTCATTAAGCTGATAGTTCGGTGTAGTTCACACTCTTTTGTACCTGGCTTCTTAGGCAACGCTATGAAAATAGACTTGCATAGGTCGTTGATTTCTGTAGAATCATTTGGTCATTTGCAAAATGACGAAATGTTTCTATAGAAAGCAAAAGCATAGCGAAAGACTATTTACATTGTTCGGGTTGTTGTCCTCATTGTTAATGTTATATTCACGACGTTTCAGCCGTTGAACGGTCTGACCTTCTTCAGGTGATTAAAATTTCAGACCTTTATTTTGATCATTGATTCTTCTCGTTCCAGGAGTTATGCGACTTCCGGATGTCTTACGAAGAACAATCAAAATAAAGGGTTCGATTAAAAATTCCAGTCACCTGAGAGAGATCGAAGTGTACAACGACCGAAATATCGGGAATATGACAATAAAAATGAGGATAACAGGCTGAAAAATTTAAATAATATTAATACCTTATCTCAGAAATATAGATAAATATAGTGAAAAATGTCTTGCAGAAAGGAAGTAATGTATTAAAAAAATGAAAAATACTGTTAGAGCAAAAGAAATAATTGCTGAGTTCTATGCAATATCTTGACTTTAATAAGGCAAATAGTTTTAGGAAGTTCCTCAAAGACGAATGAAAAACTTGAGGCGAGAAATGTGTGGGTCTACAGACAAATGCGAAGGATTCAATGGAATAAGACCGTGTATTTTGCATTGTTTTTTACAGCTTACCAACCTGTTTTCGATTTTCACTCGCAAGAATACTGCTTTTTTGCAAGAGAATATTACATTAACATTTTTTAGAACAGCAATGATTTTTTTCAGACATAGGTCCTACTATTTACTCCATAGCCGGGGAGGAGATAGATTCGTAAATTTTTTCTTGGTGTAAGTCAATGAAGACTTGACTGAAATTTAAACACGGTTACATAAACATATTTTTAGAATAACAATTTTTATTTTATTTTTGTGTAAGACGGACACAACTGAAATTCGAACTCGACTCTTTGATTTGTCATTCCGTGACGCTACCCATTGCACAACCTCCAGCGACGAAAAAAAAAATTGAGCAACAAAGAATTTTTAAGAAAAATACGATTAAAAACTTACAATCAATAAGACATTTTTGTATTCCTAATACATAAAACTATCAGTCACATAAAATAACATTCATTCTCGAAAATGGCTAAAAATATAACCGAAAGCGCACGGATAAAAATAAAAAAAAACATTTGGACAATTTTTATATGACTTATGTCATCAAATATTAAAACTATCATAAGATCACATGATCACATGAAAAGTTACAAAAACTCTTAAGCATCACATCATGCCTGTCATTTTTTATGAAACCTGCATAAAAGAGAGATTGCTACCCAAACACACAATTTTAAAGTGTGTATGAATACAGAAAGATGTCTTTCAGAAACAAAGATATTGGAATATTTCTTTAGAACCAAAAACACAAAAAGCGTGGTCCTGGATATGACGGTAAACTGCATCCGGCAGTAAGTCATCTGATTGGGAGGTTGTGAGGTGCGTGGAACCACCTCTTAATTGCTGCTGTTCCTATGGCAACCCTGACCCGGAGTGATAGCACCTGTTAGGGTCCCAGCTGTGGGCAAATAGTTAACCCCCAAACTGGGGTCAAAACACTACGAAAGTATCAGAATAGACTTTTATAGAAATATATACATAAAAATAGACTTTTATAGAAAAATATACATTTTTGAAGGAAAGATATTACCAACAATACAATTTTGAATGAAAAAATTATTACCATAACACATTTTCGAAATAAAAAACATATTCTCAGTAAAAAACATTTTGAATACAAATCTAGAAGACATTTTTCCTTTTCTAAAATAAAAAGAATTAAAACAAAAAAATGTTCATTAAAATCTGACTAAATCAACCATCTCCCTATAACTGAACATTGAAAAAAATACTTGAAACCCCACATTTTTGGCATTAAATAACCGGCAGAGGTTGAAACAAAAAGATGATTTCGGAATCTTCTGCAATTGTTATCAACGGTTCCCATGTTTAATTGGTGAATGTTGCCATAATCCTTGCCTTCAGGCCATCTGGCGTGTTCAACCGAGACCTAGACATAATAATCAAGCGGGTTGCAGTCCAGGGAGTAATGCAGCCGGATGGAACCAAATGTAATAACACAGGGACCTTCTTCTATGTGCCTTGTATTTTCAGGACATAGGCGATCAAGACATTCCGCGTCTCCCTATCTATGGTGGCTCTTAGCACGCTTTCTCATGTAACATCTCGCAACACCTGTTCTGTCATCCACTACTCGGGCCCTTCAAATATGATATCCGCTGCTTTCCTCTGTCTCTTTTCCCCTCTATCTGCTAGTATCAGGTTCTCCAAGTCCTTCTTCCTCATTGCATGTCTCAAGGACTTTAGTTGTCTTTTCCTGATGCTCAATATTATTTTTTTTCTTTTCAATTCTTTCCAACACCTCATCATTGCTCCCAACGCTCGATCTATGGTTTCGCAGCATCCTTTAGTAGAACCACATTTCAGCTACTTCAATTGTTTCCTTCATCTTTGATGATATTGTCCAGCATTCTCTGCTATATTGAAGAACTAACATCACTTAGCAATCTAGTATTCTCTTCTTTGTTTCCAGTGAAATTTTCCTGTCTCTTAATACTTTACTCAGCTTCTGGAACGCTTCTTTCGCCATGCCAATTCGCTTTCGGATCTCTGTGTTGCACTTTCCGTCGCACCATCCTAATAACCAAGTCTGTTTGAGAACCTCAGTTGTCAACCTACCTAAAGTAGTACGAATATATCGGATCGATAGTTGTATCTACTGCTAGGAAGGTTCTCTCTGTGCAACGCTAGAAAGGTTTCCACGACAGAATCTTGCACATTTATAAATCTACCATTAGTCCGTGCATTTAATACTATTGACCATATCTGGTCGGGTGCTGTTGCTCATGGTTCTCAACAAAATCCAAAGAAGTATCTGCAATGTTATCGGCCCTGTCTTGGCATCTCGACTTCTGTCACTTTCTCACAGACGTGACATGGCTTCCCTCTGTCTTTTCTACAATTAATGGCCACTGCTCTGGTGAGCTTGTTTTTTAACTGGAGCTCCTTCAACGTGAATTTAAGCCTGCTACTAGATTGGCATGTAGGTCCCACCCTTTTACCGTTTTGAATAGATAAATGCAACCGCCATTTCCACTCTTTCTTTCTTTTCTTTTCCCGTATTTCTCTCCAGTGGAAGGTTCTTCCAGTTTACTGCTTAATTTCCAGATACAATCTACAAACGTTTTAATTCAGCGCCATTTGCCATTTTCTATCTTTTTGAAACCCATATCTTTTCTTCAATACCTCCTGTATCCAGTCTTTTTCTCCTTGTAACCCCTGCGTACTCTTGGCGGTCCGACATTTTTTGGGATGAAATGAGTTAAAAAAAATATTATCTTTTTTTTTTTTTTACAATGACCTTCATATTCGAAGTAGAATGTTACACATTACGCCGTATAGATTACTTGGCTATTTAGGGAATCTAAAGCCTTAGAATTGAGCAGATTAAGATTTTAGTGATCTGCTAAGCATCAACTTGAGAGTCGGTTTTATAAAGCAAAGAGGAAGAACCTACTTGAGTGGAACTTACGTCCCACCAATAGAATACGAAGGGAATGACGGTGGCTAGCTACAATGTTTGTGGCATGGCGGGTCTTATTCGTCAAGGTCAAAACTAGTGGTACTAACGAATGTAGTTTGTCTTAACTCTGTAGATAGAAAAAGCGTCATTTTGTCTGTGGAAAAGTGGTTGTATGGTGGAAAATAATTCGCTAACCATAATGACTCGAAGACGCTTTTGGACTTCATCAATACTGGAAGGGGAAGACGATGCAGCTTTTGCCCATTCACGGTGGCAGTTATCCAATCCCGGCCTGCTTTAGGTTTGGTCTTCTCCGATGTAATACACATGTTTTTACAGCTACAAAATTGAAATTAACGAGGAAAAATAATAAAAGAAAGCAGCTTTTGCCTACACACGGTGATACTAATCCAAATACGGACTGATTTGGGTCTTGTTTTATCCGATGTCGTTGTGGTGCAGCGGATGTAGACTCAGAACAGCAAATCGGGGTGCCGAGTTCGAATTCCAGTTGAATTCCTTGCATTCACTTACGCACAAATACCCTTGAGAAAGGTATTAATCCGTCTCTTCTCTCCAGTTATGGGTTAAAAAACAGGACAGATTGGGTTCTATAGCCTTGGTTAGCAACCAGTCTATTGCAGAAAGCAATGGCAACCTACTGCGGGATAATATTCTGCCCAGTCAGTCATGTCTCTTTCGAGACATGATCGCCCAAGCGTGCATCATGTATGGCACTAAGCTGACTACACACAGTCTTACAGCTACAAAACTGAAGTTGACGTGGAAAAATATTAAAATTCCAGAAAAATTATGTGCGCTTCCAAACATGGAAAAAATGTTATTTTCTCTGGATATATGCTAAGTTCAGATTAATTTATTCAGTACATAGAGTGGACAGTCCGAATTAATCAACCGGAAAGTATTTTCATGGTCGTCCAAACATGGCTGTTGAATAAAATCTGACATCAAACCTTGTAGAAAATTATTTTAAAATAAGTGCCGTTGCAAAATGTGTGATGTAAGAAAAAAAACACACACGCACAGAAACAGAAAGAAGATGGCGAAATTATTTAAGTTGTTTATTTCGTGTTTTGGCACAGATGGAATATTCGCATCGACCTTTACTGACAAAATGATCGCTTCCGGCAGCTAAGGGCATAGAGTAAGTCTCGACGATGGTGCAAGGAGAAAAAAATAATATATCAGCGACAGTGTAGCATTGTCTTGGAACTAATACTTCCTGCCTGACTTTCATAAAATTCTATCCATCTGTCGATCGATCGAATTTGACCTGAACTTTGCTAGTACAGTTTCCCATGTTTTATACATACACATACAGTACTGTGCAAAAGTATTAGGACAAGAATTTTTTATATTTTATGAGGCATATTGACAGAAAATAAATAATTTAATTAAAGTAATTTCATTTGATTTACTCAACAAATGCTTTACCAACCAAAAAATACTTGTTACAAAATAAATTTAATATTTAGTATAATAGCCTTGAGTTTTGAAATAATAAATAATTGCGACAATTTACCAATCGCATCTAGTGTATATATATATATATATATATATATATATATATATATATATATATTAATTATTTATATATATATATATATATATATATATACAGTACTGTGCAAAAGTATTTGGACAAGAACTTTTTTTATATTTTATGAGGCATATTGACAGAAAATAAATAATTTAATTAAAGTAATTTTATTTGATTTACTCAACAAGAAAAAAATACTTGTTACAATATAAATTTAATATCTAGTATAATAGCCGTTTGTTTTGATCACAGCCTTCATTCTGTCAGGCATTGACATCACAAGCTTCTTGAATGTATCTAATGATATTTCCTGTCAAGCAGCTTGTATTTGTTCCCAAAGTGTGTCTTGCGAAGTAATATTAGATTTATCAATTTTGTTTTTCCAAAGTATTTTATAGATGTTCAATAAGAGTAGTTTAAAAATAACTTGTTTACCAGAAAATAGGAAAAATTAAATATACCTTCTTTTTAATACATTTCTTTTAAACCTAGTTTTAAATAATCAATATTAATTAGCAATTTATTTGGCTTTTCACCCTGTATTTGAATTTCAGTGAGGTTTTTAGGAAAATAATCAGTCCTAATACTTTTGCACACTAGTTGTGTGCTAAAGTGTTAGGACAGGGGTGATTTTAAACTTTATTTTGATGCCTCATAAAAGATAAAATAATTCTTGTCCTAATACTTTTGCACACGACTGTACACACACACACACACACACACACACACACACACACACACACACACACACATATATGTATATATAGTCATCCGTAGACAGATCTGTTTCGCTGTATCACAGCTCATCAGTACGGTTAGACTCCGATTGCTTTTAACCCAGGATTGAAACCCGACCGAATTGGCGTCAGTCTGGGGCTATGGGCGCTCGGTAGAAGAAGGCAGAATTTTTAGCGTGTATATTATCATTATACACGCCCAATAGCCAGGGTGCTCTAATTCATTACTAAATGAGCGATGCGTACATGCCAGAGTAGCTACTGTTTATCAAAGTCTACCTTTCTTCCAGAGTGCTCAATGTGTGTGTGTGTGTGTGTATGTGTGTGTGTGTGTGTGTGTGTGTGTGTGTGTGTGTGTGTGTGCAATAGATACAGTGCACATATATAGCTCAGTATATTTGGAGCATTTGGCATACTGATTAGCAAGCTTGTGCCGTTAGATCAATTAAGTCGGAAAAGTAAGTTCTATCATTACTGAGTACCTCATACCTCACTCTTGTGCTTTTTAAACAACCAAAAATGTCTGTGTACTCTCTCTCTCTCTCTTTTTCACACACACACACACACACACACACACACACATATATATAAGGTTTTGAGTTAAATGAGAAGTGCTCTATTTAGCGATGGCAAGATAGTCATATTGCGCGCAGGGGCCTATACGAAATTTACATATCGCTACGCAAATGGTAACGGATACACAACAGCACAAACACATGACTATGGCCTCAAAATCATTTAAGCGGTCACTAACGCAGTAAGAAAAAGGTCAACCTAGCACAATAAAAAGAGGTCAACCAAATTAACAAGAAGTAATCAATTCATTATAAAGCAATTAAGCGGACACTTATCAAGCGCACTAAAATGAATTTAATACAATAACGGCAATAAAAATAAATCAACACAACAAAAGTAATCAAAAGTATTCTGTAGAACCACTCATATAAAAAATATTAAATTGCACCAAGCATCATATAAATAAGACTAAGATAGAAACATAACAGCAAATTAAAATCAAACCCTGAGGAGTGAGAGCATCACAACATGAAACAACAAGTCGCAATAAAACTGCTCAGTTAAGTGACAAACTTCTCCACATTAATCCTATTAACGCTCCATCTCTATATCGAGCTATTTACGCCAAAAATCCTGCTTACCAACATATAATGTTTTTCAATAAATCACGGAAAAAAACAACATTCCTGACAATAAGCATCATCACAACTCAGTACTCTCACTCTCTCTCTCTCTCTCTCTCTCTATATATATATATATATATATATATAGAGAGAGAGAGAGAGAGAAAGGGAGAAAGGGAGAGAGAGAGAGAGAGATTTCTATCCTCTCGCAATGAAGCGAAATGTAACACAAGGTCGGGTTTTTAAAGTGAGGTCCCCGGGTGCAAAACCTCGGGTTACTGGTCAAAGATTACCCAGTCCCCGCCTACGCGGTAACTGGACACAAAGCTAGTTTTGGCTCGTCCTGGCTTGTCTTAACTGGCCAAAAGCTTTTCTTAGCTAATCATTGCCTCCAAAACTGCCCAACTGCAGGCGGCCGGCGAACAGGAAGTGAGTATCTGAGAACAGATACTACACTTTGATTTTAAGCGACGGGCCGCGGAGGTGTAATGGGTTACAATCTTTTCTCGCTAGAATCGTTACAGTTGAGTTGTGCGTTCGATCCTCATTGGTGCCCTATGCTTTTATACACTGGATCAGAGTGTAGTATCTGATTCAGATACTATCTTCCTGCTCACCGGCCAGGTTTAGAAGCAATGACTAGCTATGACCAGCTATGAGTAGCTTTGTACCCAAATTACGTAAGCGGGAGATAGGTAATCCTTGATCAATGGTCTGAGCGTAGGTACTCAGAGTCCCCATGTTAAAAACCGACCTTGTGTCACGGCTCACTCCATTGGCGGAGTAGGGTATGTTTCCTCGAAAGGTATGGGTGTTTTTTATCGTTTGTAACATATATGATACTATGCAAATGACTGCATCACGAGTGTCGGAAAAGCGGTAGGGATGGTCGGGTCGATATTCTTATTAACAAATGCAGGTGCATTTTGCAGACACCCCCATCTTAGCCCGAGCCAAGATATGAAACTATAGTGGTGTTAAAGCAGCTCGTTCGCGGTTGTATGCTTTATTTTAGGTGGGCTTGTACGCAGCCGCATCAAGTTGCTGAATACTTCAAGACTTCTAGGATAACACTGTAAATGAACGCATCGCCTTGGATTGATTCCATAAGTTCAGGTCCTTACAGCAGTCGCTTTGTCCCGGACCTGTATACGCTGCTAAGGAAACCTACACCTCATCGGTTTCTCCATAACATTATCAATCATAGTAAAGCTGCTTGGCAGATGCCTGCTCAATCAATAGAGCCCAACTATGGTTTAAACTACTCAAATTGTACGCCTTCCATATGCAGTGCAAGTGATGGATGATTGTTTTAAAAAACAGAAGTGTTTGGCAAGTTCATCACAAGTTTGGCTGTTGACTTGCTGTATGGCCAAATTCATTTTTCATATCGAAATGAGTTTTTTGCTGCAACCTAGGTTTCAATATTTCGGTATCTTCAGGCAAATTATAATAACTGATTTTCCAATGTTGACCTGCTCTGCATGTTGTTTCCAAAAAAGATTACTGAATTAAAGAGCAGAAATATATCGCCCGGTTCACACTTCACCCACGTCTATTGAACAGGTTAATAGGCTCATCCCTTGTTCCCTGTTTAGGATGTGGTTTTCGGCTTCCTCTTTTCCAATCTTCTCACTTTGTTTTTTTTTTCAATTGGATTAGATAGATCTATCTATCGCCCGGTTCACACTCCACCCACGTCTATTGAACAGGTTAAGAGGCTCATCCCTTGTTTCCTGATTAGGATGTGGTTTCCGGTTTTCTCTTTTCCAATCTTTTCACTATTACATAGCCCCCTGCACATCAGTGGCGTTACCGCCTTGCTCGGAGTGATACGATTAAAAAAAAAAAGCAATGTGTAAATGTAATCCCACCTATAAATACATAATTCGATCATACAAACCTAAATGACAGTCTTTTAAGATCCTTAAGTAACTCCTTCCTAAATTTCTGTTTAAGAACTGATTTTTCAAAGTTTTTAAATGTACAAGAGGAAATTTATGAACGCGTGACAGGAATTTTTAAACATCTGTAAATTTTAAAAAATTAGGAAAGAGTTTCTTTAAGAGATCCTAAAACACGTAATATTGTTTCCAGCACAAACAAAACTTACTAAATGAAAGCTCAGAAGTAATGCCCAGATTTACTCACACCTAGAAATACATGTTAGGATATTACAAACATAGATGAAAGTTTTTTTTAAGATCCTTATGTAGCTCCTTCCTAATTTTGAAAATTTTCTGTTATTTAAAAATTCCAGTCACGCGTACGTAAAATCCCTTTACTATGTTTGAAATACGTTGAAAAATCAGTTATTGTAAATCGCTTCAAGATACCGAAAGGTTCAAACCTAGCTTGGGAATACTAATTATTTAAAAAAATATATATATATTTGTATTTAATATATTTGTTCAAACATTATTTTTAATGAATCCCACATTTGAGTAGATAATCTATTTTTATAATTAAACAGTATATCTATTTTTAACTTCAGGCCTGAGTAATCGAGAAATCTTCTGAGAAAAATATGCATCATCCGGTAGCATTTGAATGTGCGTTCCCCAGAGGAAACCGTCAATTGATTTTAGACCACTCGACCACGAAGAATCTGCAGTTAGACAAAGTCCGAATTAATTCCTTTAAACACATACTTTTCTGTTGGCAGTCATTTACATACTGTAAATCCCAGGCTATCAAAATGGCCTTTCTCTGCCGTGCGTCGATAGCTTAGAGTTAAGATACCAGTTTGAAACAAACGATTTATCTAGCCTCACTGATGAGTTCTGGCACAGCGAAACAGATCTGTATGAGGATGATTACACAAGCACACACACACACACACACACACACACACACACACACATATATATATATATATAGATATATAATTATGTTTTTTTTATTTAGAATTAAGTTAATTTACATTGCAACACGGACATTTATATTTTCGTGACTTAAATCTTTTATCTCTTCATCAGGTAATTTTCAATAACTTTGGTCAAAATGATTTACATTTGAAAATAAAAAGTGATACGTTTGCTTATTAAAGAGTTAATATGGAGGGAAGCTGTTGTTCTCTTCATCTGGATATATATATATATATATACGCACACACACACACACATATATGTATATACATATATATATATATATATATATATATATATTAAGTAATTATATATATTTCTATATATTAAGTAATTCATCGAGCTTTTTATTCGACCTCAACAGAATACAGAAAATTCGTCTTTTGAACAGGTAAAGAAGCTCATCCCTTGTTCCCTGTTTAGGATGTTGTTTCCGGTTTTCTTTTTTTCAATCTTCATAATCGTTTTTTTTCTTTGTTCCTCAATTGGAGTAGATTGACTAACCTATCGCCCGGTTCACACTCCACCCACATCTATTGAACAGGTGAAGAGGCTCATCCCTTGTTCCCTGTTTAGGATGTGGTTTCCGGCTTTCTCTTTTCCAATCATTTTACTCTTACGTAGCCCCCTGCGCATCAGTGGTGTTACCGCCTTGCTTGGGGTGATATGATTAGAAAATGAAAGCACTGGACGGCCGTTTCGTCCTATTTTGGACACTTTAGCAAAGCACAACCACTACCAGAAATCGAAACTTAGACAGTTAGGTTATTAAGCTGATGTCATACCGACTGTACTACGGGCCATGGTGACGAAGAGGTAACGAATTAAACTCGATGATGCACGGCTCGTTCACAAATTCCGTGGTGGAACTCATCCTAGTTCCTTTACCAGTAGGACGGTGCCTTCTAGAGCTACGACTACACAAACCAAGCCGCTCAATTTAGAGCATTATAAGCTGGTTAAAGCACAGAGATATAATTGAAGTAGTAGGAGGATTTGAATAATTAATTCAGCGAGCTTTTTATTCGACCTCAACGGCCGTCCAGTGCTTTCTGCACTCTGTTGAGGTCGAATAAAAAGCTCGATGAATTAATTATTCAAATCCTCCTACTACTTCAAATATATATATATATATATATATATATATATATATATATATATATATATATGAATTGTGGATCAGATATAGATCAAATACGGATTGAAATCAAGCAGAATAGATTAAATAACAAATAACAAATGTTTATATATCTCACATATGTCACTTTTATTAAAGCTTCATCATATGGAGGAGAAAAAGATAAAAAAATATTTTAAAATTTTCATTGGTTAAGCAGGTCTCGTATGCATGTCCTGTCAAGCAACATATATGTGTGTTCATGTGTCTAATTTGCCTATGCCGTATTCGGATGATTATGTGTATTTGTGTATGTGCGTGTGTGTATGTGTGCGCGTGTGTATACACCCGCCCGTCTACTAAGCATTTCTCTCTATGTTTGTGGTACGTCGCAGGTAGATTTGCGGACGTTTTGTGTGAGGATGAAAATATTTAATTAAAATGGTTGTGATAGTAGGTATCTTAGTTTCTGCGTTTAGTATTTTGGTATAGTGCGTATATTTAGTGCGTTAGGTGTGTGTTTGTAGATAGTAAAATATTAATCAGAACTCCCTCGATGTATTTCTTGCACAAAGAACTATGTTCTTCATAACTCAGGTGGCATTTATAAAATCGAAATCATGGCTTTTTTTATCTGTGTATTCCAACAGTTAAGTACCTCACGTAATACACGATTGGGCGATCATGTCCCAAAAGAGACATGACTAAATGGGCAGAAGATTTTCCAGTAATAGGTTGCTATTACTTTCTGCGGTGGAAGGCTTTTGATCGCAATCTGTCTTGCTATTCAATTCTCTTATCAAGATGTCAGTTAAGTGCCATACCTGATACACTTTTGGATGATCAAGTCTCAAAAAAAACTTGACTGACTCGGCAGAAGATTTTCTCTCAATAGGTTGCCATTACTCTCTGCGGTATGCTAGTTGCCAAACGGGGCTATAGAACCCGATTTGTCCTGCTATTAACCAATATGTGGAGAGAGAACAACTAGACTAATAGCTTTCTCAAGGATATTTGCGCCTAAGTGAATGCGACGAATTAAACTAGAATTGGAACTCGGCACTCCGGTTTCTTGTTCTCTACCCATACCCACTGCATCAGAACGTACCAAATCGAATTTAATTAGTTGTCGCAACGGAAATCTTATATTTGTTAATGCCGGATTTTAGATTTCTAGAGGTTTCGCCAGTGTAGCTCTGCCTATATGCAGGAATTCTACGTTATCAATAAAGAATTTCGCCTATTGAAATATTTTCTTACTATCATAATTAGAAAGTTGAAATGGTATGAACATGGCGTGAGAGAGAGCATTCTTTCAAATTCACGCCTGGAAAAGATCACCTTAAGGTAAAAAAAGAGAGAAATGAGAGAGAGGGAAAATTGAACAACATTGCTGAATAGACCGGAAGGTTCTCCCCCGTTAACCGAACATTGGTATGCAATTGCAGCATATGGAAGGAGCTGACCAGGTGCTCAGTGACCCGAAGACCTCATCCCGTAATGAGACTGACACTCATAAAGATGATGGTGATGCAAATGAAGATTATGATTAACTTATAAATATTTCTCTCAAATTTTTATTTGACGTCTCCAGTAAATTGTTTCTTGCAAGCAATAAATTATGTTTAATGATTAAAAAAAAAGTATTTATTTTATTTTATTTTATTTTGAGCGTCGGTTTACTGAAAATTTAGCAACGAGAATGTTTTGCTTTGTCATATAATGAGATGTATGGCCATAACAATTCTTATTTTTTTCCTTAATTTTCGGTGGTAGTCTATGCTCCAATACAGCAGTTGTCCGGCAGAACTTCAGCCTGTTCATCCGCGAAAGATTTACCGACATTCAGAGTAAACAAACACCGTTTGGAGCCAAATAACTGACAAGAGAACAAAAATACGACAGTCCGAATTGTTTGGACTCGAGAGAAGGTGGAGAATGTCGGAAAAATAGAACACCCTACTCCCACACATACACAACCAGTATATATATATATATATATATATATAATTTTGCCAATAAAATCAACAAAAACATAAATATATGATTGCGTCTACATATGTATAAATACTACTTTATATACTGTGTCATTTCAGAACGTAGGCGACAAACTCCACTTACTCTTACCCTTGTTGCTATTAACACTCTTTCCTGATGGTCAGTCAGTTAAGTGTCATACGTGAAACACGCTTGGGCGATCATGTTTCGAAAGAGACATGACTGACTGGGCAGAAGATAATCCCGCCCGCAGTAGGTTGCCATCGCTTTCTGCGGTAGACTGTTTGCAAGCCAAAGCTATAGAACCCAATCTGTCCTGTTATTTAACCCATAACTGGAAGGAAGAGACGGATTAATATCTTTCCCAAGGGTATTTGCGCGTAAGTGAATGCAATGAATTCAACTGGAATTCTAACTCTGCTCCCCGATTTCTTGTTCCGAGCCGATATCCACTGGACCACCACGCAATATCTCCCAGATTCTGCTCCTCCATATCAGTCAGTAAGTTAAGTGCCATACATGATACACTCTTGGGTGATCATGTCTCGAAAGACTGCGGTAGACTGGTTGCCAGCCAAAGCTATAGAACCCATATCCGGAGGGAAGAGACGGCTTAATATCTTTTCCAACGGTATTTACGCGTAAGTGAATGGAGGGAATTCAACTCGCAATTGGAACTCGGCTCCCCGATTTCTCGTTCCGAGCCGATATCCACTGCACCACAACGGATATGTCCGCCATATCAGTCAGTTAAGTATAATACGTGATACACATTTTGGGCGATCATGTCTCGAAAGAGACATGACTGACTGGACAGAAGATTATCCAGTAGTAGGTTGCCATTGTTTTCTGCTGTAGACTGGTTGCCAGTCAAGGCTATAGAACCCAATCTGTCCTATTAATTAACCCATAACTGGAGGGATGAGTTGGATTATTACCTTTCCCAAGGGTATTTGTGCGTAAGTGAACGAGAGGAGTTCAATTAGAATTCGAACTCGGCTCCCTAATTTGTCGTTCCCAGTCGATATCCACTTCACCACAACGCACATCTCCGCCATATACTTGCTCAGAAACATCAAGTATGTTTCGTGTTGCTTTCTCCTGTCGCTCTTTCCCTCTATCGGTCCTGTGCGTATTATATTTTCTAAGCCCTTCTTCATCATGTCCCAGAAACTTCACCTGTCTTTTCTTGATTTTACGTATAAGTCATATTTTCTTTTACATCCTGTCCAAAAAACCTTGCAATTGTTCATATATTCGCTCAGTAGTGTCCTCAGCAGGACCACATTTCTGTTGCTTCGTGGCACTTCTTCATCCGCGAGGAAAATGTCTAGCATTCACTGCAATATAGAAGAACAGATATCACATTCACCATAGACAATCGCATCTACCTCCCATTAGCATGGGACAGGCTAGCCTCCCAGAGAGTAAAATACTACGCCTCCTTGGCCTTACACTCTCGGCGGACCTCAAATGGAATGACTATATTGAATCAATTGCCAAATCTGCTGCTATGAAAGTCGGCTCTCTGTGCAGGGCCCGGAAATTTTTCCCACCTGAAACTATTCTGCACATATACAAATCTACCATCCGCCCGTGTATTGAATATTGCTGCCATATCTGGTCGGGTGCCCCTGCTGCTCTCCTTGGGCTTCTTGACAAAATACAAAGGAGGATCTGTAACGTGGTTGATACTGACTTGGCAGACCGGCTGCAGCCGCTCTCACACCGGCGTGATGTAGCTTCCCTGTGCCTCTTCTACAAGTACTTTCATGGCTTCTGCTCCGATGAGCTTAGATCACTGGTGCCGCCTAAGCACGAATTTACACGAGATACTAGATTAGCAACTAGGTCCCACCCTTTTACAGTTAAACAAATAAGATGTAACCGTAAATTCTATTCCAACAGCTTCTTTTCTCGCGCTTCCCGCCTGTGGAACTCCCTTCCACAAGTCTGCTTTCCCGACAGTTACAATCTCCAGGTGTTTAAATGTAGGGTCAATAGACACCTCCTATCACACTAACTCACAACTATTCTCACAACACTCTCATCTACCCAACCCTCATTCTCGGTATCCTCACCCGCCTATCACCCACCCTCTGTTATTTCCTATATTTAACCAGCCTTTCTCCACTCTACGTAGCCCCCTGCACAGTAGTGGCAGTGACATGCCTTGCTCGGGGTGAAACGCTTATAAAAAAAAAAAAAAAAAAAAAAATCGTCACCCTGTACAAGATCCATTCAAAGTAAAGAGGTACTGAGTGCGAGATAATTGTCAAAGTTTATGGTTTTATATAGAGAAGATAACGGCTAACCCTATAGAAGAAAAGATTAGAATATGAGTGATCCGAGAATCATCCACTTGGGAAAATTGAAATTCGTTAGAAGAATTTACATTCCACGAGAGAAATTCGAAGGGAGTGAGGAAGCATGTCTGCGATCGGCGTGGCATGACGAGTCATACAGGGTGTCCGTAAGTTCGTGTGCACTTTAAATAAATTTATAGCTTTATTTGTATTTGCGATAGAAATAGTTTGTAAAATGCATTAGAACGAAGTAAATCTATATTTTTTAAGGTTTTATTGAAATTTTATTTAAATTTCCGCACGTTCTCCATCATTAGCAACACGAAAAGTAATACGATTTTGCAATTCATAAAAAAGGTTTGCCAACTGATTTACAGTAATGCCTGAAACTACATTAGTTATTTTAGATATTTTTAGATATCAAATCTTCTAATGAACTAGGTTTGGTTGCGTACACAATTGTTTTCACATTTAAAAAATCTAATTGAGTCAAATCTGGCAAACATGGCGGCCAATAAAATGGTCCACTCCTTCTGATCCCTCTGTTAGGAAATTCCTGATTTAGAAACTGTCTAACACGCAGAGCAAAGTAACAAGGAGCTCCATTTTGTTGATCTATAACGTTTTTTACAGATTATGTCTATCACAAATACAAATAAAGTTATAAATGTTTTTAAAGCGCACACGAACTTTATGGACACCCTATAGACGGGAAGATTAGATCTCTTGAAAGCAAGGGATGTATAGTGCTTGAACACTTTCCATGGAAATTGCGATAAAGTAGCGAGTGAGATATGACATTTCGTCTATGGAAAATGGGGGTGTACGTGGGAAAACATTTTGCCAGATGAAAAGCCGAAGGTTGATTTAGTCAGATTTTGATTAAAATATTTTTATTTTTATTTTAGAAAACTCAAGATGTCTTCTAGTTTTTTTTTTCAAAAATTTTATTGCTGGTAATGATTTTTCCTTCAAAAATGTACTATGGCAATTTTTGTTTTCTTTCAAAAATTTATGATAATTCTTTCCTTTAAAAATGGCTAGACTCCAGCCACTTTCTAATCGTCGGGATGTGGCTTCCCTTTGTCTCTTCTATGAATATTTTCATGGCTTCTGCTCTAATGAACGTTGGTCACTGGTGCCCCCTCCACAAGAATTTACTCGGGCAACCAGACTCGCAACAAGGTTTCACCCTTTTACATTTAGATCAACCAAATGCAGGCAATTCTATTCACATGAGCTTCTTTTCTCGCGCTTCCCGCTTGTGGAACTTCCTTCCATATACTTACTTTCTTGGCAGCTATAACCTTCGGGAAAGGGTATAGCTGCCAAGTTAATTCCCATCTCTTATCTACTTAACTCCAGCCCTTCCTACATCATCCCGTTTATCTTGTTCTTTTCCTTTCCCTCTACCTTCACAACTGTCTTCACTCCTGTGTTCACATCATTCTCTTGCCCTTTCTCTTTCACCCACTGTAGCTGGTTCGTCTTTGTCTTCACTCTACTCCTGCTTAATACTTCAACTCTCTTATGTAAGACCCTGCACGTCAATGGAGTTAACGCATTGCTTGGATTGAAATGATTAAAAAAAATTTTTTAGTAATAATTTTCCTTCAAAATGTATATTTTTCTATAAAAGTCTATTTTATGTGTATATTTCCATAAAAAAGTTTATTCTTATACTTTCATAGTGTTTTGACCCCAGATTAGGGGTTAACTATTTGCCCATAGCTGGGACCGTAACAGGTGCTACCACTCCGGGTCAGAGTAGACCTTGGGAACATCAATTAAGAGGTGGTTCCATACTGTTCACAACCTCCCAATCAGAGGCCTTGCTTCCGAATGCAGTTTACCGTCATACCAAGGACCTATCTTATTTGAATGTTACATTTTTTCATGCTATGAATAAGTTACTTTTTGGAAAAGTTTTAGAAAATTATTTATTTTTCTCTTTGGCTGTTTATATTTTTTTATTTTATTTTATATATTTTTCTATTTTCAACAATTTTTTTCAATAAAAGTAGATGGGCACTCCTATCGCCCGGTTCTTATCCTCCCTCTTCTATTCAAGAGGAGTAGAGGCTCATCTCTTGTTTCCTTTTATGAGGGGATTCCCAGTTTCTTTCTTCCCCTTAATGATGCTGTCATGAGTTTTTTGTTTTTTTTTATTTTTGTTTTGTTTTTGTAATGTCGGTAGATAGTGGCACCGGTTATTCATACCAAAGATACTGGGTTGGCAGTTTTCTTGTTTCTGCTTCTGGCTGGTAATTAGGAGACCGAACTCATACGCAGCATCTTGAGAGGATGTCCTGGTAAGCAGTTGAATAATATCGAGGTTTTTGTAGAGTCATGACGCGCATGGGTGGGTGTCTCTGCAAGCGCCTCCTGTGGTTACATTATGCTGCAGTCTGCGCCAGTTCCCTTCCTACACATGTTGCATTTGACGACCGAGAGCTACAGCTACTCTGGGCCTCTCCTAACTGATAGAACTAAATCAGGACAATTCATAATCAAAGATATAAAACTAAACCAGCGAAACAAAAACACCTAAATCCCTCAGGATCACTTTCCCTAATGCCCGTGCTATTCGTACCAACTTTTTTGGTGTTTAATCGTTCCTCTACGAAAGGCCTCCTGACATTCTAGCTCAAGGCAAAACTAACCTCAACTCTACATTTCTCTTTATCGATTTCTCGATTCGTGGATAATTTCTTCTCTTTTGGAGGAACTCTAATATCCACATGCATTGCTGGCCTGGGTGGTTATGTCAGTAAACGTTTCCCTCTGTCTAGGGAGATCTCTCTTGACTCTCCTGTCCACTTCTGTATGTGTTTCCATCTCTCTCTGCTAAATTCAGTACGTTATCACTTCTTTCTCTACCGCTCCCCTTCCTCTTCTGGCTGATGGTAGTATTTATGACAATATAGACAAGGCCATTTTCATTCACCCATTTGCTAATGTATTTGTTCTCGGTGACTTCAATGTCCATCTTTCCAAGTGGCTAGTCTGTCATTGATCTTGCTGTAATCCAAATGCTAAACCTCTCAATCATACAGTTTCTCACACAAGTTGATTTCCCCACGCGTTTGCTCAGTAATCTTCTAGATTTCATCCTTACTTCTATCACAGATTCTTGCTATATTAAGCAGCTCTGCCTTCTTGGCAGCTGTGATCACGTTGCAGTGTCAGTAAATGTCACATTTTACTCATCCTCTTTCCAGGAACCTCCTATCAGCAGAATACCCTACTGTTATCAACGAGCAGACTGAGATTCCTTCCATGATTTCCTTTGTGATGTCCATTGGAGCAAAGTTTTAATCTTCCTGTACAAGACTGTGCCTCTGAAATCTCCTGGGTGAAAGTGGGCATCGGTGCTTTTATCCCAGTTGGAAAATTTCTAATTAAATCTATTTCATCTCCTTGGTTCTATCCTGCTTGCTCGGCTGCCATCTCTCGCAGGAATCTCTTCTTCCAACTTTACCAGACAGACACGTCTGGTCACAATAGGCAGCTCTTTGGTTCTGCTCGATATAAATATCAGTTTGTCCTAAATGATACTAAGCTATTATTTGCTGATAAAATGAAGCAGCGTATAGCATTTCACAAGATTGGTGTCAAATATTACTGGCCTCTCTGCAAGTGGTTACCGAACAACAGAAAATCCTCGATCCCTCCTCTATTCAATTAATAGTAAGTTTTTACGTCTAATGCAGACAAGACCGAGTGATTTTCTCGCTAATTTTCATACAACCGAACACTTGTCTCGTCTAGAGTACCCACACTCAATTTCCCACTTAGAGCTGTGTTTCAGTTGAGTAATATGTATATAACCTTATCTTTAGTCTCAAACATAATTTCTAAACATGACTCCCATAAGGCAAGCGGAGGAAATGGATTTCAGCCATCTTCTTAAAGAAATGTGACCCTGCTCTCTCTACATTTAATAACTATTGCCTCACTTGCTTTCCTCTTCTGTAGTTGATGTTTTTAAGAATTCTGGGAAGGTCTTTGACCCCTATAGTTATCGCTCTATTAGCATCTTATCTATTTTTACAAGGTATTTGAGGCTATTATCAATTCTGAAATAATGAAGCATCTCATATCTCCCAACCTTCTCTCTGACAATCATTATGGCTTTCGTTTCGTCAGTCCTACTGCTGATGTGCTAACGTGCATCACTGAATATACCGAGCGCCCATAACTCAGAGGTAGAATCGCCGACTGACGCCAATTCGGTCGGGTTTCAATCCTGGGTAAAAAGCAATCGGATGTCTAACCGTACTGATGAGCTGTGATACAGCAAAACAGATCTGTCTGTGGATGACTATTTACGTTCTCACACCCTGATTGAGCACCCTGGAAGAATGGTAGACTTTGAAAAAAAGTAGCTACTCTAGCATCTACGCATCGTTCATTCAGCAATGAATTAAAACACTCTCAGCATTTGGGCGTGTGTATAATGATAATGTACACGCTAAAAAGTTTGCCTCATTATACCGAGCGCCCATATCTGAGAGGTAGAATCGCCAACTGATGCCAGTTTGGTCAGTTTTCAGTTCTGGGTAAAAAGTAATCGGATGTCTAACCGTACTGATGAACTGTGATATAGCGAAACAGATCTGTCTGCGGATGACTATATATATACCAGACTAAGAACGGCGAATCTCAAGCTGTTGCGCATGACATCTCGAAAGCAGAGTTTGGCATGCTGGCCTTATGTGCAAGTTCAAGAACTATGATATTTGTGAACGATTGGTTTGATTTTCTCCAATTGTTCCTATCAAATCGTGACATGGAGGTTGTTTTGAATGGGAAAGCTTCTATATCCATTCATAAAAACGCGGGCGTCACTCGAGGCTCTATCCTAGGCTCTACGCTTTTTCTGATGTTCATCAATGATCTTCGTGATGTAATCATTTCCAAAGTTGGCATCTATGCAAATGACACCAATATTTACACCCGTCTCAGTAAGAAATCTCGTAAGGCTGGCAAAGTAAACCTGATTGCTGCACTTGAAAAGAAACCCCAATCAATGAATGAATGGGTAGAATATGCCTAGTAAATTTTAATGCCCTCCAAAACGAAACTCATCTCTTGTAACCCTCATAGAGAATAATCTCTGCCTACTATTAAAATGAATGCTGCTAGTCTCCTAGGGATCAGCGCACTGCACCTTTTTAGCCATATTTTCTCAAATTACCTCAAATGGAACGACTACATTGAATTCGATACTTGTATCTACTGCTAGGAAGCTTGCTTGCATTCACTTAGGTGTAAATACCCCTGGAAAGGTACAAATCCGACTTTTTTATCCAGATTTGGGTGAAATAACAAGATAGATTGGGTTCTATTGCCTTGGTTAACAACCGGTCTACGGCAGAAAGTAATGGCAACTTACTGCGGGATAATCTTCTGCTCAGTCAGTAATGTCTCTTTCGAGACATGATCGCCTAAGCGTATATCACGTATGGCACTTAACTGACATATATATAGAATAAGTAAAGAACAGATAGTAAAAATTGTATTTAATCTCACAATGATTCATTTTAAAAAGCTTCTTCAGAAATTTAAGACAAATGCTCTAATTTTTTTAATCCAAAGAAACAGTATGCTAATTGAGGTTTAATTTCATTGGTCAGATACCTGTCACGTGTAAAAACAAAACATCATAATTTTTAAATGTAGTAAAACATTATGACTGTTTTGTAGATATGTGCCACGTGTAATAAAAGCAATAGATAAGTATTTTATACGTAAATATATGTATGCGAAATTAATGTATGAGCCAAGCGTATTTAAACTATATATATATTCTTTTTCTAAACATATGCTGTCATTGTCTCTTATATTTAACAGCATATGTTTAGAAAATTATTTGCTGCCTCTATACACTAAATGTATATATATATATATCATAAATGTTTATCATATATATATATATATATATATATGATAAACATTTAGTTTAATGCATGCTACATTCATAGGTTAAACTACTTAATATCAGGGATATATCTAAATATATAGGGGGCCATTGAACACAAGGTCTAATATATATATATATATATATATATATATATATATATATCAGCATGTAGTGTGGGTATAGAAGAATCTAAAGGAGTATCCTGTACATACAGTGGTAGGATAACTCTCTAAGAGAGCTCTAAATATATTAAGATTCGTGTAAAATAAAGACGGAAGCTGATGATGGTTCGTCTGAAATAGGCCCACACTTTCGATTTACCATGAAATGACGTATCTGACTTAATTTTATATATATATATATATATATATATATATAGTCATCCGCATACAGATCTGTTTCGCTGTATCACAGCTCATCAGTACGATTAGACTCCGATCGCTTCCTAACCCAGGATTGAAACCCGACCGAATTGGCGTCAGTCTGCGATCCTACCCCTGGGCCACGAGAAGAAGGCAGACTTTTTATCGCGTATATCATTATACATGCCCAATAGCTAGAGTGCCCTAATTCATTATTGAATGAGCGATGCGTATATGCCGGAATAGCTACTGTTTTACAAAGTCTCCCACTCTTCCAGAGTGATCAATGTTCTTGGAAAGCCATAATTTAGTCTGACCTGTTTCTAATTTATTTTTAGTTTTAATTTGTTTTATTGTATCTTCTTTCGTTATTGTCATCTAGTTAGCGAGTCTAACCTGTTCCGGGAGCAATGTCCTTTTTTCTTTAGCCCTGCTTCCGTTTGTTATGCGCATAATGTTTTGTTCTCCCTGACGAGATGGGTTTGTTAAACTTACCCGTCAAAATAACCATTCAATATAAGAAAATTTGAAATTATATATACTGCTAAATATAAGAGATAATGAATGTCTATTATGTTTAATCATGAGCTGTTGTAAACATCGTATTTTGGCTTTACTTTCCGGCGAAAATAAAAATAAAATTCTCCAGCATTTAGATAATTTCTTATTAAGTTTATTTATGAAAGCTTAAAACCAACTTAATGAAAAATTATCCAAATGTTGGAGAATTTTCGTCTTTGTTTTCTCCTGAAATTAAAGCCAAAATACAATGTTTACAACGGCTTATGATTAAACATAATAGACATTCATTGTCTCTTACATTTAACAGTATATGTTAAGAAAGTTGTCTGCTGCCTCGATAGACTATATATATATATATATATATATATATATATATATATATATAACCCTATTTATAAATGGAATTTTGTCTGTGTGTGTCCGTTACCTATAGACTCCGTAACGGCTGAAACGATTTTCTGAAAAATTTACACAGTTGTACTATAAGCGTCTGCGAGTGTTCTTATCTAGGGTTGTGTCGAGGTACCCCTGATAAATATCGAAAATCGATAATCGAAAAATCGGGTTATAGAAGGAGTCGCCCGATTTTAATCAAATTTGATACACTCATAGACAAAGACATAAGAAACGATATTCAGAAATTTCAAGGTTGCAGTTCTTACAATAGTGCAGAAAATCGACAATATATATATATATAAGCTTTTATTACACCCGAGCAACGCCGGGATATACTGCTAGTATATATATATATATATATATATATATATATATTCTTAAAACGTGCATTATTTTTCGTTGAATAAAACAATCTGATAGATGTTTAGAAGAGGTGATCGTGCGGAAATCGGAGTTTTAGTCGATAGAGCCATAAGCCCTTTTAGGTCGATAGACAAAGAGAAATGACAACGAGGCCTTTACAGCAGCAACTGTAACAGCATTAGTAAAGAGAATCCTCTGTAAATGCAGCCGAGCAGGACAAGCAGCGGGAATCAAGACTTTTAGGCATACGTTCTAATTTCACCCTGGGTAACCTCATTGATAAAATAACAGGTTCTTGAAATTTATGATGTTGTAATATTGAGCACACATTCTTTATTGGTTAATGTGTACAAATTTAGCAGTTATTGAGTAAAGCTCATTAAGAATTTTATGATTAATTCCGAGACGTATTAAAAGAAATGAGACAAAAGTATCTGTAGATTATAAAAAGGTTTCACTTCCAAATTCCCAACAGTTAACTAGATTGACGAGCGTACCATAAAGACCGGGATGCACAACGGCCGTGACGTTGTGATAATTGCAACAAAGGTAAGAACTTCAGTCCGCATGGAGATAATGTAAGTACCAATAACTCATCATACGATAAATTGCAACAGTATACGTTATTACTATTATTTTCATGAATGTTTCAAACAGATTTTAAATACATTCTCGTTAATTGTCAACCACGCTGGTGTCTGATTTGGTAAGGCTGAGGGGTGCCATCCGTTTGAATGTTAAAATCCCGCAAGTGTATAAGAGATGGGAATTGACATTGCATTTAAATTCCTGGAGGTTGTAGCCACCAGGAAAGCAAGTATATGGAAGGGAGTTCCACAGGCGGAAAGTGCGAAAAAAAATCTGGAGGTGTAGAATTGTCGATTGCATTTGGTTGATCTAAAAGTAAAAGGGTGGATCCTTATTGCCAATCCGGTTACCCGAGTAAATTCTTTTGGAGTGGGTACCAGTGACTTAAGTTCGTCAGAGCAGAAGCCATGAAAATATTTATTTCTCCCGCCGATGAGAAAGTGGCTGGAGTCATGCTGCAAAGTCGGGACCAATCACATTACAGATTCTCCTTTAAAGCCTGTCGAGAACACTTATACCAACAGCAGGGGCGCCTGACCAGATATCACAACAGTATTCCATGCACGGTCGAATGGTTGATTTGTATATGTTCAAGATGGATTCAGGCGGAAAAAAACTTCCTGGCCCGACACATGACCCATGACACATGACTTCCTAGCAATGGATTTAACTATTGATTCAATGTAGTGATTCCACCTGAGGTCGAAATATAGGGTTAGGTAGAGGAGGCGCAGTGTATTGCTTTCAGGGAGACTTACTTGGTCCATGCTTATGGGTGGCAGGAGAGACTGCCTGTGAGGGTTGACAGATAGGAGTCTCCTTTGTTTTTGATCACGTTTTATCGCCTGCGTTGCTAAAATTTCTACTCAACATTAAGTCTCTATTTCCTACACATTATTATTATTATTATTATTATTATTATTATTATTATTATTATTATTTGTTGTTCTTGTATTAGTAGTAGAATATTTCTTTTGATTTCTGGTGTATGAACATTTCCTTCTGGTTCTCAACAAGAAACCTAGGTTCAGAAATGGTATCATGACATTTTCTATTTCACTAAACAACCAACCGAAAAACATTAATAAACATAGATAAAACCTTTTCGTGAGGTGTTAGCTGTTGTTGTTGTTTTCGTGGTCCTCGTCGTTTTTGTTTTGTTTTGTTGTTGTTGTTGTTGTTGCTCTTCTTCTTCTTCTTCTTCTTCTTCTTCTTCTTCTTCTTCTTCTTCTTCTTCTCATTATTATTTCGTTTGATTTCTGTTGCATACTCATATACTTCCGGGTCCCAACCAGAGACTAATGTCAGAAATGGCATCATGTCTTTTTCTTAAATCTTGTGTGTGTGGAGCAGAGGGTGTTAAACGGGGTGAAAGTGAAAATGAAAGAGAAAGTGAAGACTGAGAAGAAGGAAGATTGAGGGAAGGAAAAAAAAAGAAATAGGGTTCAAGAAGACAGAAGATGGCCATCGACGCTCTATTTATATTTTTAAGATTGTATTCAGCTTCTGAATATATTACTAAAAAAAAAATTCACAAACATTTTCCATATTTGAAGCTCCACGGAAAGTATTTTCTGTACTTATTGTTACTATTATTATGTTGTCATTTTTCATATTTCGAATTCTGCTATGGTCGCACTACCTATCAAGTCTGCGAGAAGACCTTAGGCAGGTCGCTGTGTGTTGTCAGGGCTCCATTTCATGTTTTTTCTATCTCCCCTATCATCCCTAGTGTTAAATAGACAAAGTTCTCCTTAGTGTGTGGCCTGTACTTAATAAAACCAAATTTTGTATATCTCTTAAGCTGGGGTTTCCAGGGATTCTTTCAATATGTTGGTTTGTTCCATTTCCATTTTTTATCATTCCAAGTGCACCTACTATCACTGGCACGATTCTTGTTTTCAATTTCCATATATTTTTCTATTTCAATTTCCAGGTCTTTATATTTTGACAGTTTTTTTAATTCCTTGGTTGCTATATTACAATCCGCTAGACCAGCCATATCAATTAATAGGCAAGTTTTCTCCTTCTGGTTTTAACAATAATATCCGGCCTATTTGTTTCAATTTTTCTGTCTGTGTAGATAGTGTAATCCTTTCTCCTATTTCTGTAACCGGTGCTGGGTGATGTTCATACCGGTGTTTGTTTACAGATTTTCAATAGCGTTTGCACATTGTCCAATGTAAATATTGCCCCACTCTATCGTGACGATTTTTATATTCATTTGGGGCAAGTACAGAACAACCTGAGATTAGATGATGTATTGTTTCTTGGTGTTTATCACAGAACCTGCATTTTGGATCCACATTATTATTTGCCTGAAGATTCCTAGTGAAAAGACTTTCGTCTTGCAGAGCACGAGTAAAGCCTTCAGTCTCAGACTTTAATCCAGATGCACGTAACCATCGATGAGTATTAACTTTATCTACATTAGATTTATTGGCACGTTCTGGGTATTGGTCATGCAGAGGTTTGTCTTGCCAGCGTTGTTTCATCTGTTCAAGAGCTTTATCTTTGGTTTTCATTTTCATATTTTTGCCGCAATAGTTGGTTCTTGGCTTCTGTTTTGCTTTTCTACAGAATCTACTAACTGTAAATCTTGTTTGTACTTACTGCCTTCTTTTATTATTGAATATCTTTCTTTCTACTTTCATGTTGACTAATTGTAACATCCAGTCCTTTGTTGTTTCTATGTATGTTAGTAAGCCAATAGTTGTTGTCTTGTATGACAATTCCAGCTGAATAAGACCTCTTCCACCTTCTTTACGGGCTATGTATACACGGTCTACATCAGCATTTGAATGATGCATCTTATGCTTAGAAAGAAGCTTTCTTGTTTTAGAATCCATTCGCTTGATTTTGTTTAGAGTCCAGTTTAATATGTTGAAACTATATTGCACAACTGGGATGGCAAGGCTATTAATGGCCATAATTCTGTTCTGAGAATTCAATTCAGTTTTTAATATCAGTCGTAGCCTTCTATAGTACTCTTTACGCACTATTTCTTTCATTTTTATGGTGAACTTTTTCACTCTCATTTACACCTAGGTATTTATAAGCTTCTTCTGGCTTTACTTCTTTTATTGTTACAGCAGAGTCTAAACTAATTGAGGATGTTTCTTGTAGCGATTCACGTAAAACTGTAGCACATTTATTCAAATTGAATTTCATTCCAATGTTTTCGCTGAAGTATTTTACAGTTTGCAGAAGACCTTCTAGCTCGTTATCATTCTTAACATATAACTTTAAGTCATCCATGTAAAATAGATGGCTTATCTTCTTTTGGGATATTTTATAACCACATTCTGTCTTGTTAAGTTGATTGGTTAGTGCTATTAATGATATGCAGAATAGTAAGGGAGACAAAGAGTCACCTTGAAATATACCTCTTTTGATGTTTATTTCACCAGAATTATAGGTTCCATTTATATGATTAAGTTAAAATGTTGTTTTCCATATCGACATGCATTGTTTGATTAAATTGATGACGACGGGTGATATCTTGTATATATATAAAGTCTTCAAGATCCAGCAATGTGGTACACTATCGAATGCGTTACGATAATCTATCCAGGCAGTACTAAGATTTTTCTTTGCATTGTAGCAGTTTTCTAGGATCATTCTGTTAATAAGCAATTGGTCTTTACATTCGTAACAACCACGTTTGCACCCTTTTTGTTCAAGCGGTAGTGTGCCATTTCTTTCCAAGAAGAAATATGACTGTTTTGTTAATATACATGTTAATAGTTTGTATGTTGTCGGAAGGCATGTAATCGGTCTGTAGTTTTTCGGGTTTTTGTGTCACAAATTTTGGGTAGAAGAAATGTAATTCCTTTTGTCATCCATGCAGGAATTTTAGTGGGACCGTTAACCATTTCTTGAAGTTCTTTGGTTAGTTTTTTATGTGCTGTATTTAAATAATGTAGCCAAAAGTTAAGAATTTTACCTATACCTAGAAATTTCCAATTGTGTGTTTTTTTCAGTGCACATTTAACATCCTCTTGTGTGATTCCAGCCCATGTCTGTTCTGGTTTATTTTTCATTCGTTCTATCTCTTATGCAATCCAATCTACTTCTTTGTTATGTTCTTTAGGGCAAGCCCATATTTTTTCCCAGAACTGTATAACTTCTTCCATTTTGCGGGGGGGGGGGCTGTCACTTCAATTCTTTTTTTACCTATTTCCCTGAAAAATTTCTTTGCATCGGTTTGAAAAATCTTGTTTTGTCTGTAGAATCTTGATCTTTTCTCATAGCGTCTTATTCTTTGAGCCTTCAGTTGTATTGTTTGCTTTATTTTTTCCTTAGTTGATAAGACTTCATTTTCATTTCTAATGTATTTTCTTTCAACTCTCCTGCCTTTTCTAGTTCTTACATTTATTCCTCTTGTCAGTTCATCGAGTACTGATAGTTCACTTCAAAGTTGTTTTTTTTTTCTTATTCTATTTTTCTTTTCCGAGGTCGATCTTCATGTCCGCGAGACTGCCTTGATTTTAATTTGATGTTCAATTTTTTTGTCTGCTGCTTTGCTGATGCATATATTGCTTCACTGAGATTTATATGAGTGTCTTCTTCATCCAAAATTTATTTGAGCGCTGCATTGTAGAGCTTAATAGTTCGGAGGTTATGCTTTGTTGGTTGTAATTTTGGGTGCTGTTCTCGATCCTCCATTGCAATATTTTGTATTTGATTTATATAGTTCTTGATTTCTTCCTTGGCTTCTTGTATACTGTTCTTGTTTTCCGTAAAATAATTCTGTTCAATGTGTTTTGAACTCGTTTTATTGCCATCTTGTAACTGACTCAGATCACACCTTTGCAGCACTTCTAAACTTACAGCATTATCTTCACAGTGATTTGTTTGTTTCTACATTATTATTATTATTATTATTATTATTATTATTATTATTATTATTATTATTATTCCCTCTTCATTGTTATCATGTACATAACTTGCATGGAATTTGTCTATTGCCTCCATTTCAACTTGTATTATTATTACTATTATTATTATTGATCTATTTCTGATAGTATTTTATTCTTTTGACGGGCTTGTTACAAACATCACAATTAGTTTTAAAATTCAATTTTCCACTCGGGAAAATGCGTATTTTCAATCATTTATAAAAGAAAATTGGTAAGAGTCATAAAAAAAGGCATATCACGACCACACATTTCAATTTCTGTTTACATTCAAGGTTCGTTTATCAAACTTTTCATATTTCCGTTTTTTTCTCTATTTTCCTACCTATTTTCCTTTCTCATAAAAACACACACAAACACACACGCATATATATATATATATATATATATATATATATATATATATATATAATTTGTATACGAGTGCGCATAAAGAAATAATGGATTTTTTATTTATTATTCCGACAAATTATATCAATCTAAACGTAATTTTTCGTGGACACTCATACACATTATTGAAGTCGACGCTCAGTTTATATAATGATATATACATATATATGTACCAGCAGTATAGCCCGGCGTTGCTCGGGTATAATGAAAGCTTTAAACCTAACCCATGGTCCTGGAGCTTCAACTCTGTGGACGTTGGCACGAAAGACTAAATGCAATAGTTGTTTCCAGTTAAAGCGAAACCGTAGACTGAAGGAAAAAAGAATGGAAGTAAGTCAAATTTTGATTTCCTCTCATCGATATCAAATAAGTTTTTTCGTCGTAAACTGAATTTTGAAGGCTAAATAAGTCCGCTGGGTAAATGGTATCATGGCTGAGACTAAGAACTACAATTATACCGACTTAGAGCCAAACCCGAAGTAAAAACTAAAACAAAAGGGCTGAAAAAAATACTGACATACAAGCAAATAAACAGACACACAAACAAGCATCTTGCCTCTTCTATATATATATATATTATCGATTTTCTGCACTATTTTAAGAACTGCAACCTTGAAATTTTTGAATATCGTTTCTTATGTCTTTGTCTATGAGTGTATCAAATTCGATTAAAATCGGACCACTCCTTCTATAACCCGATTTTTTCGATTATCGATTTTCGATATTTATCGGGGGTACCTCAACACTGAACCTAGTAAAGAACACTTGCAGACGCTTATAGTACAACTGTGTAAATTTTCAAGAAAATCGGTTCAGCCGTTTCGGAGTCGATAGGTAACGGACACAGACACACACACACACACACACACACACACATAGACACACACACACACACATAGACACACACACACAGACAAAGTTCCATTCATAAATAAGTTTAGATATATAACAAAACAATTGTGTGGTTATTTTCTTAATTCTGCTGTACCCCTGAAGATAATCTCAGAAAGAGATTGAAAGTGCAAGGAAAACAAAAATTAAAATCAACTTTAAAGGTTACAGGGCATTTCTTAAATCATTTGATGATAATACATGGAAAATTATTCTTGAGTACACACAAATCTGTTAAAAGTTAGCAAATTTGATGAGTTTTTGGAAAGGATGGAAACGAAAAGGAAATTAATACTGAGCATCAGAAAGAGACAGCTAAAGTTTCTGGGACATGCAATGAGGAAGGAGCGCTTGGAGAATCTGATACCAACAGGCCAGATAGAGCGAAAAAGAGACAGGGGAAAACAACAGATAACATATCCACCTGATTAGATCATTCTAATCAGGTGGATATGTTATCTGTTGGATGATGGAACGAGGGTTGTGCGGTGTAACAGGAGATGGCGTGCTATAGAGCCACTAGGGATAGGAGACGTGGAAAGCCATGATCGCTTATGTCCTGAATGGACAGGGCACATAGAAGAAGAATAAGCAGACATATTGTTTGCAATTTTTTTTTAATAGGACATGCCTGAAAGTGAATTTGCTGCCCCCCCCCATATATATATATATATATATATATATATATATATATCGTGTATCGAGGCAGCAGAAAATGTTCATAATGGTGGATGTCTTTATGTTAACTTCCCTGCAACCTCTCTGAAGACAAAATTGTCAATCGTGGTAGCAAGTTCTAAGACGTGCCAGATCACATGGTAGCTTCCCCTATGTGGATATGTGTCGCACGTTCGAATCCGGCCGAATGACACACATTTTCGAAATAAAAATTTATCGTAAATAATCAGGCCAGTAGATATAAATATATAATACTGTTTAATTAAAAAACAGAATATTTACTTAACTACGAGTATTGATAAAAATAATGTTCAAACAAATCATTTCAAAATGTCTGTTGTTTATAACTAAGTTTCGTTAATTTTCGTAACGAATATATATATATATAAATATATATTTTAATTCAGATGCTTCAATCCAAGGGAAAAAAGCAGGAAGGTAAATTCCAAAAAACCCGATCCTAATTAATATTAAAAATTTATTTTAATATTAAAAAATGATACAGGAAGAGAGCTCCATGTAATAAAATATTACAGAGCAAATATATATTAAAAAAGGATTAATTCAAAGATGTTGAATGGCCATTTCGATATGAAGATCCCCACGGGGGACGACACATCACCTCAGCAACAGAAAAAATTGAAAAACAAATTTGATTATATATATATATATATATATATATATATAATCAAATTTGTTTTTCAATTAAAAATACACAGAAATTTCTGCGTTTCATGATTCCTATCTCGTCATCAGGCAATGTTAGATTCTATTTGAGAAAATGACTTTCATTTTAATATAAAAAACAATACATTTGTTATTTATAGATATGGAAAAGCATAAAAAAAATATGTGTGTTTAGTTTAACTGATCCGAATAGAGATTCAGTTTAAATTGAAAAAACAGTTTATATTTTTGGGGAATACATGATTTCTTCTTTCAATCTTAACGGCCAAAATGTCAACCTCATTTTTAAAGCCTCTCTCTAGACCCTATTTCCCTTGATGTACCCATTATTGTTACAAAATGTTTTAGCTTTCTCCATATCCCAACATTTATATATGAGAGTGTGTATATAAAATATATATAATATATATCTAAAATTTATCTATAAAAAAAAACAATACACTAATTTTTCTCTGGTTATACATATTTATAAATATAACAAGAGGAAAATAATAAGATGTACAGTTGAAGAAAGATATGCTGAAACACTTATTTTACGAACAGTCTGTGAGTTAACTGATGTACGAGATACACGCTTAGGCGATCTCAACAACGATATATATATATATATATATATATATATATAAAACCAGAAGCGCATGGCATGGGAGGGGGTGAAATTTTAGCGCGTTATATATATATGTTGTGTATATACACGCCAGTCACTGGGAGAACTCAATTCATTACTAAGGAGTAACGCGTAACACACACACACACACACACACACACACACACACACACACATATATATATATATATATATATATATATATATATATATATATATACAAAAAGGAAAGTCGTAAAGTCGGACCTATCCTCACTACTTAAATAAAAGAGAAGAGAATCTATAAGCCAGACAGTTAAGTGCCAACATTTTCTAAAACAAAAAAGAAAAGAGGTGAAGAAAGAAAACATTTTATATCTAACTTAAGGGGATATATATATATATATATATATATATATATAAGCCTGTTTTGCTGTATCATATCTCATCAATGTGGCTACATACATCCCCTTGATTCTAGGCGGGTTCGAAACTCTACCGATTTGGTGTCAGTCGGAGTCGCTACCCCCATAAGCCATAGCTGCATGAGATGGGAAATTTTAGCGTGTTGTATATAAGCAGTGCATACACACGCCAGTCACCAAAAAAACTCAATTTATTTCTGAAGAATCACGCATATATCGCAGAAGTGGAAACTGTTTTTAAAAGTTTCTTCTCAAGAGAGCGCAATAGTAATGAGAGCATAATATATTATTTAGGTACCTTTACTAAATCTCTCTAAAAAACTGCATACCTAAATTTAAATTTGAATTTTAAAAATAACTAAGTAATCTTCAAGCGTTAAAATTAACTTTAATTGAAAGTCAAGAGATAAAATGTTAATTCCAGAAAGAAAAATACACTGGTGTATTTTAAACCTAACTTATATTGGTTTTAATCAAATTTTTTTCTGATTAAAAAAAATAAATTTCCGACTATTATTGATTGATCGAAACATTCCATCAAGAGTACGTAAACAGTAGCCAAACTTATGTTTTAAGATACTTGTAAAGATAAAATATACCTTGCTGACACGTCATTTAATTAATTTTGAAAATTCATACTTACCTTTTTCTGATTTCAATCAAGTAATAATTGCTTACTGCCAGAAATTTACAATAAAAACTTTTTAACTCCGTTAGTCCTCTTTTATCTGTGTTATCGAGCTGATGACAGATTTATGACTAAAGAGCGGAGACCAGTTAGTTTAAAACATAAGATTTTTAAATTTTCATTTCTTTTTTTGGCGGGGGGGTTAACTAAATAGTAAAATTAAAAAGTTTAACTTAATATTTACAGCAATTATATAATATTTTATAGAATTTTAGTTTAGATTTATAGCCAGACATTTGAATATGCTTTCTGAATAAATAAAAATTAAAAAGTTTAAATTTCTTTTAAATTAATTTTAATTTAATAAGAAAGAATGAAATTAAAATACCCGAACTAAGTTATATCATGTTTTTTATTAATATTTTTATTATGTATTTTTCATATTATTATTAAATTAGCATTAAGTTTAAGGCATCGTAAAAATATCTAATTTAATTTTATGGAAACGTGTTATGACTCATATGGAACATCGTACTTAATCAAATGGAACACCGTGCTTAATCAAAATAAACATATTTACACACAGAATTTTTTTTTAATTATTTAAAAATATTTCTGGTGAACGATTTTTATTAAACTTTTCAATTTTAGATAGGCAATATGATCATCAATTTTTAACTAAAAAGAAATTAATACAACGATTCCATAAAAGGTTTTAAAAATATTTGTAACACTTTATGAATTATTTAATAATAATAATAATAATAATAATAATAATAATAATACGAAAACAATTCTTTCAAAATTTTATTTGCAATCGAATTTGTTTTCTTCAGATTATAATGTCCTAAATAATTATTATTTATTCCAGCAGTTAAAAGCTTATCAAATTAAATTATATCAGAGTTTTATTGAATTTTTTATTTTACTCTTCGGAGCAGATTTTCCGTTCGAGTTGTGTACTTTAGAAAACATTGATGATTTATATCTCCCAATGAGTCCTGCGTTTAACTAATTAAAAAAAATGCAGCTAATTAAAATTTATTAAAATTTCATATTTTTACGTAGAGTCGGGTGTAACATAGTTCAAAAAATATTTTCATGAAGATTTTTACCAAATAATAATTTCAATAATAATTTCATTTATTTGTGAATGAGTACTGAAAGTTTCATTAAAATCGGACTATTATTTGATTTTTGCGAGAATTTCAGAATTAATGTGTTTGTCACGGGAAAAAAATGTGGGTGATTTCATCATTATGTTTCCCATTGTAAAACAGTCGTAAGCATTTTTTTTTTTAGCCGCTAACTCAAATGAAAACAAAATTTTCTGACAAAATTTCGAAAATGTTAGCAGGGATTAAATTTTTTTTTAAATAATTTAAAATTACTTTGATTTTTCCTCTTCATAATAGACATTTTGATGAAAAAATTTTGTTTTATTAAGTTTGGGACCTTTTTTCTTCATACTATGCTGTTTTTATGCTGTTTTTTAACGATTTAATGGAGGTACCTAAATTCATCCAGATACAAGCCTGTTTTTCTGTATCACAGCTCATCAGTGTGGCTAGACACATCCACTTGCTTCTGGCCTGCTTATATATATATATATATATATATATATATATATATATATATATATATATATAATTGAAACCCACCACTTCGGTCGGGTTTCAATCCTGGGTTAAAAGCAATCGGAGTCTAACCGTACTGATGAGCTGTGATACAGCGAAACAGATCTGTCCGCGGATGACTATATATATATATTAATATAAAAGTTCTATTTAGTGCTTATACTTGCATATACTAGTTTGTGTCGACATATATAACCCTACTGGCTTGGATTTTCGTGAAACCTGTAATGCATTCGGCAGTGAGGAAACAGGTGTCCACTTTTGGTGCGAGAATCAACTGCGTAACTCAGGAGTTCATTAGACGTCTTGCTCACGAAATACTTTAACAGGGACGCAAAATTCAATTACCCTTAGGAATAAAAGCGCATCTTTTGTTAAGTTCTTCTCAGAAGTCAGATGTGCTAACTTTATTCTCTTCTAAGAAACGTGAACAAAATAAATTCTAAATAATCAATGTACCTTTAATTTTCTCACCCGACATTATTTCATATTGAAATACGCGGTATATATTTATTAGATGCGTTGGTGTAGGTGGTCAACTGTTTTCTACTGGCCTGAGATTTTGAAGTGGCTATGTTATAAATAGTGCCTACTGCATGTACACACACACACACACACACACACACACACACACACATATATATATATATATATATATATAAATATATAATATTTATTTTTAAACCCGTCTCGAAAAACCCACCGAGAATACACGGGGAGGGAAAAAAGGGACAAAAAAATGGACAAAAAGAAAAAGAAGAGTGACAAAAAATGATCCGTTAGGTAAAACCTAGATAGGTTTGTTGGCTGACGATCCGTTAGGTGTAACCTAGGTAGGTTTGTTGGCTCTAGGTTAGATTTACACTTATATATATATATATATATATATATATATATATATATATATATATATATATTACGAAAACGTGAAAGAACACGTAGATTTGTAATATAACAATCTGGCCCCACCCGAGGAAGGCTGATGCAAGCGAGGGTGTTTCCGGTCGTTGAAAGGAACGGATGTCGTTTGACCTTATTTCCGGCAGCAGCGGAAATAACTACAGAGGCAAACAGAACAGGTGTCTCTGAGAATTACGTGGGCGTGCGTGGGCGAGGCAAAACCGGAAGAAAAAGTCCCGGTTCTGGAAGATTATAAAAAGACCTCGGCACACGGATTCGCCAGTAGAGGAGCAACAGAGATCGGCCGGTGAAGAGAGAGAGACACAACAGATAAGACTACACTCCCGTCAACCCATTAGAAGCGCTCTCTCAATTCTCTGTTCCCTATGCTACACGGTTCATCGTCATTAATAAAAATATAACTTTATATTTTTATATATATGCGTGTTTGTTGTTTGTCGATATATAACTGACGCATAATTGGTGCCTAATGACTTGCTGTTTTGAGACAACAAAACAGTTAGATGCGAGCTGGTTGCCACGGCGACGATTGAAATTCAACGGACTTAAAACTACCAGATAGAAAGAAAAAAGAAGACGAAAATAGAAGCAGCCGCACGACTATAGACATCAGCCAAGGTAGATGACTCTTTGATTTGATAGTGTGTGTGTTCTGCTCTTGTTTATAAGTCTAGTTAGAAAAAAAAAATGGAACAGCATACTTTTGCCGATCTGACCCTAGAATTGAGAAATGTGGATTGTTCGGTGTCGAACACATTAAGGGTAGAACGGAGGGGGTGCAGGACTACATGCAGAGAGTAGTACGCCTAGCGGAGAGCGCATAGGTTGGGGTTGACGGGAGGAATAAAGTTGAGATATTTACCTATCTGTAAGTATAAAACATCTGAGTTAATGATTTATTTTTTTTGTTAATATTTTACCATATATGTGAAGTGAGTTTACTGGTATGTTGCTTAATTAATCTTACTTTTATTGAGTAAGTGAAATGTAAAATCATGTAAAGGAAGTTTCTTCTACTCTTTAAAGTGGATAATTGGATTAACTTGTTGATAACAATGTTTTCTTTGGTTTGTACAGTGTTAGGTTTTCTTTTTTTTTTGGGGGGGGGATTTCTTTTCAATGACTGTACACTACAAAATGATTTACATTTCTATGTTTGTGAATTATGCTTTTGTGCAGGTTCCCATCAATTCAACATCCTCTGTGAATTTTCATTCATGTGACTTGGAAAATATCTTTTGAAGATATATTAATTTCTGAAAATTTTATATTGACACGGATAGACCTGCAGATTCCACAGTTAATCGGAACAAAAAGAAAGAACAACTGAAAAGTCTTGTAGACTTATTGGCTGATATGCTATAGAATTGGGAAAGAAAGCAGTGGGAGGATTAACGATAGTTTAAGTGAAATAGTTAGGTCACCTTCCTTATAGCAAAACATGCGGAAGATACAAACTAAGGAATTACGAGTCACGGGTCCATTTTTTTTTAGACTAAATTAAGATGGATGAAACCTCTAATCCTCCACAAGTAAATTGCATGCGGATTAACGTTGGAATCAGGGTAATTTTCTTCGTTTTCTATTGAACATTTCTCGGTCAGACTAGGAATGATATGTACTGCAGATAATGGCCATTTTTCTGTGTTCAAACATAGTATGTTTGAAATTAAATTAAATTAAATGAAGTTACATGTGTAACAATAAA
The DNA here is from genome assembly GCA_037127315.1 of Ascarosepion bandense. Classification (NCBI taxonomy): domain Eukaryota; kingdom Metazoa; phylum Mollusca; class Cephalopoda; order Sepiida; family Sepiidae; genus Ascarosepion; species Ascarosepion bandense. The sequence goes on from JBBBDQ010001353.1 coordinate 2,853,959, forward strand.
CTCGAGCAGAAACACGCATGGTGTTGGTCAAAGGTCATTTACTCGATGTCAGTTTAGAAACTGGGGCGCGGTTACCGCCTATGATCATGTGGTCGTGCATCGAGGCGTCTACGCTTATGGACAGAGTCGAGAAAGAAAATGAACATTTTTAAGAACTTTGCCCAATTCTGTGAAAATGGATATTAAAAAAAAAAAAAAAAAAAAGAACAATGAAACATCGAGCTGGTAGAACAATTTTCACGATGGACACGAACATTGTTGGGTTGCCGATGTAGGCTTCCCTATATATTTTTTTTGTTGTTTTTTTTTGTTTCGGCATGCACATGTTTTGTTGTTTTGGCGTGCACATGTTTTATACAATTGTCGGGCTTGTGTGGCATGGGGAGGAGTGTGGGGTTGTTGCGCTTAAAATGTTCTTAGGTGAACATTTTGGAAAATGGGAGGGCGAGGAATGTAATAAAACAATCTGGCCCCACCCGAGGAAGGCTGATGCAAGCGAGGGTGTTTCCGGTCGTTGAAAGGAACGGATGTCGTTTGACCTTATTTCCGGCAGCAGCGGAAATAACTACAGAGGCAAACAGAACAGGTGTCTCTGAGAATTACGTGGGCGTGCGTGGGCGAGGCAAAACCGGAAGAAAAAGTCCCGGTTCTGGAAGATTATTAAAAGACCTCGGCACACGGATTCGCCAGTAGAGGAGCAACAGAGATCGGCCGGTGAAGAGAGAGAGAGACACAACAGATAAGACTACACTCCCGTCAACCCATTAGAAGCGCTCTCTCAATTCTCTGTTCCCTATGCTACACGGTTCATCGTCATTAATAAAAATATAACTTTATATTTTTATATATATGCGTCTTTGTTGTTTGTCGATATATAACAGATTAAAACCCACTGTTTAAGCATTTACTTTTATAAAGAGCGCTCGATACAGAGTAGAGTTTAATATTGTAAAAAGCATAATATAACTAAACAAAAATTTTCATGATTCAGAACAATACTGTTCTTCTTCAGGTGACATGTTAAAAACTTATAAAACATATATTAAATATGTTTGAACATATCACCCGTAGAAGAACAGTATTATAAATATATATACATATAATACTGTTCTTCTTATACCCACTAATTATATCCACTAATGCTGCTTGACTGTTCAAATGCATATAAAGTCTACTTAACCAACAAAATTTTAACAGCATAAAAATAACAAAGCATTTTTTCAGGCTTTACTCTGTGGTTAAGTATTTTTAAGTGTCTGAATTTATGAGAATTATTTTCTAAATCCGTTGCAGTAGTGTTTTTTTTTCTCTTTCTTATTATAATGGTTTCCATTATTTTCAGTCTTTTCTTTAATATAAATGAGGCTATTATATTTTAGTTTGAGTTTGAGTTTTGTTTAACAGCATATCGACCTCAGTGAGTTATCTAACGCCAAAAAGGTGGGGTTTTAAGGTATTTTCTTTTATGTTCGGTTATAGTTGGAAGGTTTATTTAGTGAGATTTTATTGAATTTTTTGGTTTTTATTCTTTTTTTATTTTAGAAAACTGAAAATGTCTTCTAGCTTTGTATACAAAAATGTTTTGCTGAGAATAGTTTTTTTTCTTCAAAAATGTGTTATGGTAATAATTTTTCTTCAAAAATGTATTGTTAGTAACATTTTTTCTTCAAAACTGTATATTTTCTACAAAATCTATTTTAAAGTATATATTTCTATAAAATAGTATTTTTATGTATATATTTCTATAAAAGTGTATTTTTATACTTTCATAATGTTTTGACCCCGTTTTTGCCCATAGCTGGGACCCTAACAGGTGCTACCACTGCGGGCCAGGGTAGACCCGAGAACAACAGGAATTAAGACATAGTTTCAAGCGCCTCACAACTTCCTAATCAGAGGCCTTGTTGTCGGATGCAGTTTACCGTCATGCCAAGGACCGAGGCTATTATACTTGTAGATACTACTGGTATGTTTAGGATGCAATCTGGTATGAGTCCTAACAGAGCCATGTTTGGTAAGATTAACGTAAGTCGTCTTGGAAAGCATGTATTACCATGACTAATGCAATTATTTATGAGTTTGGTTTGATCCAAAACACAGTTCATTAAAGGAATATGAGCTCATAAATAATATTGGATGTTCGTTGCCGCGCAGTGGTTATCGCCTCGGAATGAGAAATCGGAGTGCTCAGTTTGAATTTTAGTTAAAGCCGTTTCATTCATTTATGCGCAAATAGCATTGGGAAAGGTATTCATCCATCTTTTCTCCCTCCAGCTATAAGTTAAATAGCAGGATAGATTAAGTTCTATAGCCTTAGTTAGCAGTCAGTCTACCGCAAAAATTAATGGCAACCTACTGCGGGATAATCCTCTACCCAGTCTGTCATAGCCTAAGCGTGTATCACATATGGCACTTAACTGACTGAAATATTGTTGGTTCTTTGCAGCTTTGATTTTACTGTTGTGTTGTCATTATTGGTGATAAGTTTAGCGGTTTTAAATTTTTAGTCATAGATAATTTCATTTGCTTATTCATATCGACTGAGGTTGTTATTTCTTATGAGATAAATTCGTTTTGCATGTATTTGGCTTCCGTAGAAGATGTTAATGTTATTGTTAATATCTTTATCTTTAGTATCGCTGTTAGTTACTTTAGAAAAAAGTAGTCCAATATGGTAGTCGATTAGTTAGTTAAAAAACGATTGTTAACTCGTGTCTGTTTTACATTATTGAGTTATTAAATGAAAATGGGACGAGAGAATGTATTCTCGTGTGCTCTGTCTCGCAAAATTTTAATAACTCTTATTTTATATCTAAATGGCCATTCATTCTCAAAATTAACGTGGCAAGAGTTTCGACATTTTTTTTGTATAATGGAGCGGTGAAAGTGTGATTACTGAATTCTACGAAAACGTCTAAAATTAGAAGTACATTTAATAAAAAAGTTAAAGACATAGTTTTTTTTTTCAGATGTAGTTTAAAATTACGAATTTTTTGATTGATTTTCGCTAAAATAAAATATAGTCTACAGTGCGGACATATATTTTGGGTTTAGTAAGATATGGAAAGTGCGACACGGAGATCCGAAGGCGAATTGGCATGGCAAAGGACGCGTTCCAGAAGATGAGCAAAATACTAACACACAGGAAGATCTCAATAGAAACGAAGAAAAGAGTGCTAGACTGCTACGTGATGTCAGTTCTTCAGTACGGCTGTGAATGCTGGACAATATCATCGAAAATGAGGACAAAACTGGAAGCGGCCGAAATGTGGTTCTACAGAAGGATGCTACTGATATCATACAAGCAACGATGAGGTGTTGGAAAGAATGGCAACAAAAAGGAAATTGATGCTGAGCATCAGGAAGAGACAACTGAAGTTCCTGGGACATGCAATGAGGAAGGAGAGCCTGGAGAACCTGATACTGACTGGACAGATAGAAGGAAGGAGAGACAGAGGAAGGCAGCGGATAACATATTTGCAGGGTCTGATCAGGTGGATGACGGAACGGGGGTTGCCAGGAGCAACAGGAGCAAACATACTAAGAGCCACAAGGGATAGGTAGACGTGGAGATCCATGATCGCCTACGTCCTGAAGGGACAGGGCACATAGAAGAAGAAGATGTTTAAAAATTTTTCCAACGTTAGATAAGAATTAGAGTGGGGAGGAGTTCTAGCGGAGAGTAGTTGTATGCTGATGCAGATTAACGGAATTTGGCCTCGTTGTAGATAGCCCACTATAAGTCATAAAAAGATTATAAATCAAGAAAAGCAAATTGAGTTTAGAAATAACATTTTATATATACACATATCAATTAAGGTTTTTACAATTAAAGTAACCCTTTAAGTATGGGTCCAAAGGACGTTAAAATGTTCGAGGCAATAAATGATGAATAGAGAATTAATGCTTAGGTAAATGGGAGCGTTGTAAGTAAGAAATGTCTTTGATGTATCCGCTCCTTTGGTCAGTAAGTAGTTTTGAGACAGCGAAGAAGAAAAGGACGGCGAGCATAGTAAGTCACTTGACGTCGGTCAAGGGAGCTACTAATTACACTGGTATCTCTCGAGTCTGCCTGGGTCTGTCTGGCGATGCTTTCTGTATCGCCTTTGTATTTCGTCTTTTGGATCGCAGCAGATCATTCGGGAATTCACATCCGTATTTGATTCTGGGCTTCCCATTGACCGATAAATCACGAAGTGGAATTTAATATTTAATTAATTTGTAGTTTTCAACCGGAACATCTGCGTGGAGCCGGATGTGCACCGACGAGTTTTGGTCATTTGCTTTCTGGTCGTCAGGGTGCAAACATCCGGTCTCTCGCTTTGCTCGGTATCACCACAAACTTATTTGGAGAAGCAGGGAAGGAGTAGATTTTCTATATTAACAATACTAGTTTGTTTGTAGAAATTGGCATTATGATCGTTGAAATGGGCTTTAGTTGTGCAAGCAAGCAATTTTTTTTAATTTGATGTATGGGAATAGAATGGAATTATTTTTATACAGAGTTACGTATTTCGTTGATAGTTTGATTGACTGGGGACATTTGTAGATAAATTTACAAAAATATAATAAAGTCAAGAAACACAAAAAATACGTGGATTTGGTTGTATAGTTTTTAGAATTTGAAAGAATTTGTTAGTTGATGTGGTTCTATAATTGGTAGGGTGATATGGAGTAATGATATCGTTAAAAAATTTGGATAGTTCGTAGAGAAGGGCTAGGATCTGTTAAATAATGGGGCGTATATCAGACTTTTCACAACACAGCATTCTTGCGATAAATTGACAAAATAAACATTTTTTTAATTGTTTCACCCCAAGCAACGTGGTACCGCCACTGGTGGGCAGAGTGAAACTTTAAGCAGAGAAAGAGCAAAGAGAAAGACGAAACCAGTTACAGTGGGTGTCGGAGAAGAGGTAAGAGAAGGATTGGAATATCAGTGTGAAGACAGTTGCGAGGGTAGAATGAGAAAAGAAAAAAGAAGATACACGAGGTGATGGGGAAAGGACGATAGAAGAAGAACTGAAGTAGACAAGAGATGGGAACTGACATTGCATTTTAGTGCGGAAGGAAGTTCTACAGGTGGGAATGGCGAGAAAGGAAGCTGATTTAATAGATGTGGAGGCTGCATTTAGTTAATTTAAGGTTGGGACCTTGTTGCAATTATGTTTGATCGAGTATATTTTTGTAAAGGTGGCATCAATAAGTTAAGCTCGTCGGAGCAGAAGCCATAAAAATATTTGTAGAATAGATAGATCGCCGGTGATAATGTGGTTGGAGTCGAGCTGCCAGGTCGGGGCCGATCACGTTACAGGTTCTTCTTTGGAGCCTGTCGAGAAGCCAGAGAAGAATGGTAGAGACGACCAACCAGATATGACAACACTAACGTAAATAGACGGATATGATAAAAGAAATAAATACACACACACGCACGTAAACATACACACGTGCGTTTGTTTTATGAGAGATAAAAAATGAGATATAGAAAAACACTACCCGCCCAACTTCGAAAGATAATTTGAATAATTCAAGGCATCTCCTGGTGACTTTGTGTGAAGCATATTAACTCGGAAAAAGAGAAGTGTTTGTGAAACCATCATGACTCAGTAAAACGAAATTTTTTTAAAGCAATCTTCACACAAAAAGAGAGAAACATGTATGAAGCAATCATGACTCCCAAAGAGGAAAAAGCGTGTGAAGCAATCTTAACACACAAAGACAGAAGCATTTTTGGGTAGACATTTTAGAAATATGTGTGTAACAATATCACTGACTAAGAGACAAATATATGTGAAGCAATATGGATTCAAAGAGAGAAAAATGTATGAAGCAATCTTGACTAAGAAAAACAGAAATCTCTGTGAAACAATCTTGACTCAATAAATGAGAAACACGTTTGAAGGTATCATGATTCACAAAGAGAAATATTTATCAAGCAATCTTGATTCAGAAAGAGATAAATATATTGATTAAAAAAATTGAGAAATGTATGAATCAATCTTAACTCAGAAAAACAGAAATCTATGTGAAACAATCTTGACTCAATAAAAAGGTAAATTTCTAAATAAATTTTATGGAATGTAGCTTTTTGTTTACATAACCTTTTAGATTGTAGTATTGGTAACCTTAAGTGGTAGGAGTTTAAAATCTATCTGTAAAAAAATTCTTTTTAAATATTTTTAAGTGGTCTTAAATTTTTGATCAGGAGTGTATATATATATATATATATATATATATATATATCATAGCTAACGTTGTATATATACATATATATATAAACGTGTGTATATATATATATATATATATATATATATATATATATATATAACGTTCGATATGAACAAACACATACATACATACAGCGATACACATGACTAGCTAAACAGATACATACATACAACGATAGATTTGAACAGACCGAAGTATAAAAATAGATTTAAGCAGGCTGATATAGATAGATTTAAGCACTGATATAGATAGATAGACTTGAACAGACCGACATAGATAGATAGATAGATAGATAGATAGATAGATAGATAGATAGATAGATAGATAGATAGATAGCTACTTGCATACAATATATAATGTCTGGCCACTCGAATTCAAGGATACCCGTCTACCGGGGTGGCTAGCTAATCCCCATTGTACTGCAGTTATGCTGAGCGGACGTTAGTTACGATTTCTGGGAGATATCGCGTTATCTAGCATGAAAAACTGTTTGATAACGATGACTTGAGACTTCGAGTTAGCCCAACAATCGACTGCTTTTCAAAGAGAGTCCTCTACTCAATTTCACCCACAGGGATTGGCTCAACTCCTTGGAATGGTTTTCAGACACTTTCAAAAGGTTCGGTACGATGGAATTGCCTTCTTCAGATCGATAATATCCAGAAGTCACCTTCCTGACAAATTAACCATGGTGAGATTCGAACCCTGGCATCATGAACGTTCTACCCACTCGGCCACGCGCCTACATACGTATATACATACATACATATATACATACATATATACATACATGTTTGTGTGTGCGTGTATGCGCGAATGTGTGTGTGATTCATGTAAAGCGGATGGTAGCTTTATTTTTTTTGTAAATTAATTAACTAAAGTAAATTAAAATCAGTGTTAAAATTATTTTAAATGTAACTTCTATAGCAATACAAAATAAAATGCTAGCCTTAATCAAAATACCGAGGAAGGTGCTAGATATCAGTGGAGACTCATTGCAATTCAAAACCTGGCGACAATCAAAAAGTAAATGCGTGAAATTTGAATGATGCTATTGATGGCGATGATGCGAATGCAAACAGAAAGTAAACAGAAAAGAAGAGAAAATAGTTGCTATGGCACTACTATTGCTACTACAACAACTACTACTCCTAATAATAATAATAATAATAATAATAATAATAATAATGAAGAAGAAGAAAGAACAAGTACAATAAAATAAAGAAAATGAAAGCTAGAATTACTTCTAATCTCATTTAAAAATAATCGAAATCTCAAAATAAAATTGCCCACTGCAAAATAGAGAGGTTTTACAATATTACCAACTTTTATGCCAGTATGCTCATGTTTAGCAGTTAAAAAAGCAATATTATTTTCTATACTGTTCAGGCTGACTGCCTCTCTAGCTTTTGTTTTTCTTATCGTCTGTTTGCATCATTTTCTGCCATGTTTTGCCAACATGATCATGACGGCGATTGGGGAAAACTGGCTCGCGCCAGCAATGATTCAATCAGTTCGAACATTTTGCACAAATAATCTTATTAGTGAGACCAATTTGTAAGCAGATAAATTCTTTAAAAAATTCATATCGAATAAATTATTAAATGAAAAAATTGTGTGCTTTATATAAAGTAGCCTTTAGAATTTATTGGAAGGAAAAATAGTAAAGAATGTGTGAATAGTTAATGCTTTAGAAAAAAAAAATGGAGATTTAAAAGACGAACGATTGCAGCCCCAGTCGAAATTGTTTTTTAATCCCGAGTGAACATCAGCGTATTTTTCATTTTCATTTTTTTTTTTTTTTTTTGCGGATATAGATTTTCTTTTGCTGCAATTGTTATTGCAAAAATATCGGAATGTTTTTACTTTTTAAAGCCTACCCTTTTTTTCTCCATCGTCTTAAAACATTACTGAAACATTTTTTTTTTATATTCAGAATAAAAACAATGATTTGTTAACGAACAAAGCTATCTTTCATTGGCCATCGATTTACGAATAACAAGAGACAATACAGCCAAAATTACGTCGTTGAACACATACAGCTTTTTTTTACCGCTTTCCTGGGTACGACAGCAAGCCCCCTGCTCTGGATGTTTTGAGGAGCGTGGAATCACCCTTTAATTGCTTTTGTTGCCAGTTTCACCCTATCCTACGTGGTTACACCTGTTATGGTCCCAGCTATGGGCAAATAGAGAACCCAAAAACTGGGATCAAAACATTATAAAAGTGTAAAATTGCATTTTAATAGTAGACATTTTCAGCAATAGATTTTACTATTAAAAATAAAATGCCAGTGGTCCTGAGGAAATTAAATTTCTGCATTAAATGACCCATAAAATGTTGATCTGCCGTTAAAAAAACAAACTTGATGTCTATGATCGAAAGTTTGTTAAACTTATACCAAAGTCTTTGAACGAGTCCTGGGTATGACGATAGACTATATCCGGTAGCAATGCCTCTTATCGTTAGACTGGTGCTTTGGACGAGCAAAGAATCACTTCTTATCTGCTGTTATTCTCAGGTCCATGCTACTTCGGGTGATAACATATATTAAAGTCACAACGATGGCCAAATATTGAAAAATGTCATGAAAGTATAAAAAATACCTGTTTTATAGACACCAAACATGCAATATGCGTTGTGATGCAGTGGATATCGGCTCGGAACGAGAAATCGTGAAGCCAAGTTCGAATTCCAGTTGAATTCCTTGTATTCACTTACGCGCAAATACTCTTGGGAAAGGTATTACTCCGCCTCTTCCCTCCAGTTATGGGTTAAATAACAGGACAGATTGGGTTCTCTAGCCTTGACTGGAAACCAGTCTACCGCGGAAAGTAATGGCAACCTACTGCGAGATAATCTTCTGCCCAGTCAGTCATGTCTTTTTCGAGACATGATCGGCCAAGCGTGTATCATTTATGGCACTTGACTGACTGACTGTCTCATTGAACCTGCAAGAAATGTTTTATTAAAATTACAAAAAAAAACGTTCAATCTGTAATTGAAGATATGGAATTTTATTAACAATATTTAGTTGAAGCAATAAAACTGAGTTCAAAATATTTAGATTTCGTTGTTTAATAATCCATAAAGATTGATTTGTTGCTATACAATATTAGCTGGACAACATGATATTATTCCATATGAATCATCCAATTCCTGAAAGCATTTAAACTGTATTTAAAAGTAGAACTTCAACAAAATTAGGGAATTAGGGGAAATAGGGAATGACCGAATAGAAGTATGTATGGCTGTAATGAAAAGTTGCCGGACAAGTGTGATGCGTGAAGAAGGGTCAGGACGCCTGTCAGTATCCACCGCTGACGAAAAGATCATTCAACAAACTCGAAGGATGATAACAGCAAAATGACAAATTATCATGGATGAGGTAGCATATTTACAGTATTTACATATATTATCCTCATCTTTGTTGCAATTTGTACGACGTTTCGGCCGTTGTACGCTCCGGCCTTCTTCATGTGCTAGGAATTTCGAACCTAACCATTTATTACAATCACTGCGGTATATCATCCTCATTCCTTGCGTATAGCCTCCTCTGGTAGTCATGAGCCATCTAACCCTGAAAGTTACTTGTTCACCGCTGCTGTAGCCTGGTATTGAACTCACAACTCAAGTCAGGAACTAACCAACGACTTTATTCGCTGGTCCATGTGTCCTTAAAGACACGTGACCCAATTGATATGACTGGTTAGTTTTTATGACTTAACCCAAAAGAGTTGTGAGTTCAATACCAGGCTACAGCAGTGGTGAACAAGTAACTTGCAGGGTTAAAGAGAGATAACATATGACTTCCAATCGAGACATTACTACGTAAGTGATGAAGATTATACGCAAGGAATGAGAATGATATGCTCCAGTGATTGTAATAAAGGGCTCGTTTCGAAATTCCTACCACCTGAAGAAGGCCGGAGCGTACAAAAGCCGAAACCTCGTACAAATGGCAACAAAGATGTGGACAATAGTCTGAATAATGTAAATACTGCAAATACCACCTCATCCCAGATATATAGACAAATACTAGAGATAGCATGTTCAGGTTACAGTACTTTGTTCCTCCTTGGTCGGTGTATTCATCGAGATATGCGTTTAGAAGAAGTTTACCATTGTTATGCTGGAAGTAGGGCATACAAAACTCGATGAGCCATTTGTCAGCTACCAAATTAAACGTCTTCACAGGATCTGAGGAAATAGTACATAGGTAAAGCCTAAGAGAGCGGTTGTTTTGTCCAAAATCACGAGATTATAAAACCTAAACATTAACTGAAGACCTAGAGTCGTGATCTTAAATGGTCTCATCGGGCAACCCTGCTGTTCATCTTAATGTTCTCGTCAGGCTCCAAAGGAGGATCAGTGATGTTATAGGTACCTGTGGCAGCCTATTCATATATATCTCCCGCCCTATTTATCTCAGCCAATATAACTACCTAACTATCTATGTTTATTCTTTCCCTCATTCACTCCTTTTCTATCTACTACGAAGGTATTTTTTTTTATCATATCACCCCGAGCAAGGTGGTAACGCCACTGATGTGCAGGGGGCTACGTAAGAGTGAAAAGATTGGAAAAAAGAAAGTCGGAAACCACATCTAAACAGGAAACAAGGGATGAGCCTCTTCACCTGTTCAATAGACGCGGGTGGAGTGTGAACCGGGCGATAGTTTAGTATATCTACTCCAATTAAGAAAAAAAAAAGAAAAGAGTGAAAAAATTGGAAAAGAGAAAGCCGGAATCCACATCCTAAACAGGAAACATTGGATGAGCTTCTTCACCTGTTCAATAGACATGGGTGGAGTGTGAACCGGGCGATAGTTTAGTCTATCTACTCCAATTGTATCTACTCCATATTCTAATCGATATCTTTTCTCGGAATATAACAATTTTTCTTTCTATTCTAAAATGGTTATCAGTTGATATCTATCTATCTATCTATCTATCTATCTATCTATCTATCTATCTATCTATCTATTTATAACTCAAGCATTTTTTATCTATCTATCTATGTATCTATCTGTCTATAACTCAAGCATTTTTTATCTAGCTATCTATCTATCTATCTATCTATCTATCTATCTATCTATCTATCTATCTATAACTCAAGCATTTTTTATCTATCTATCTATGTATCTATCTGTCTATAACTCAAGCATTTTTTATCTATCTATCTATCTATCTATCTATAACTCAAGCATTTTATCTTTTATCTATCTATCTATCTATCTATCTATCTATCTATCCTTCGATCTCCTTCTCTGTCTGTCTGTCTGTCTCTCTCTCTCTCTCTGCCACTTTCTCATCTGCGAGATGTGGTTTCCCTCTCCTTGATCTAAAAATATTTTCATGGCTTCTGCTCCGTCGAACTTGAGTCACTGTTGCTCCCACCACAAGAATTTACTCGTACAACCAGACTAGCAACAAAGTCCCAGCCATTTACAGTTAGATCAACCAAATGCAGCTGACAATTCTACTCCAGCAGCTTCTTTTCTAGCAATTTCCGCACATGGGACTCCCTTCCATATACTTGCTTTTCTGAAGGCTACAACCCCCAGGAATTTAAATGCAATGTCAATTCCCATTTCTTATCTAATTGACTACACTTCTTTTTAAATCACCCCGTATATCTTGTTCTTTTCTTTTCTCTCTAAATTCGCAACTGTCTTCACACCTGTGTTTCCATCCTTCTCTTGCCCTTTCTCTGACACCCCCTGTAACTGGTTCGTTTTTCTTTTTACTCTTCTTCTGCATAAACAGTTATTCTTATGTAGCCTTGCTTGGGATGAAACGATTAAAAAAAAGATATTCATTTGGGTGATAAGCATGACACGGAGCCAAACTCGTTCAGAAATGTCTAAATTACCTGCATTATAAAACGGCTTTGTCTGATATAATACTAAGGAGTCATGCCACAATGCAAAATAATAGGCATATTAGAAATTAGTAACAAATGAAAGCAAGCGAAAAAGGAGTGACTCAACGAAATATATGCAGAAACATAAAGAATTAGAATTAATGACGAAGCGAATAATAAATATTTTATATTCATTGACCAATGTTCTGTATTTGGATTTTGTGTATCCTTGAAGTTGATGATTAGGTATTTGTCCTTTTCTGTTTTGCCTATCACTATCTATCTAACAATATTGGTTTCTTTATATATATATATATATATATATATACCTGCCTATCTCTTCATATATATCTCTTTTTCTCTCTCCCTTCTATCTCTTTCTCTGTCACTATATATCTATCTATCTATCTATCTATCTATCTATCTATCTATCTATCTATATATATATATATATATATATATATATATATATATAAACGTTGTACACACACATATATATATATATATAATTTTTACAAACAGTTTCCACTTCGGCTATAATGCGTGACTCTTCAGAAATGAATTGAGTTCCCTCGGTGACTGGCGTCTGTATACACTGCTTACATACAAGACGTTAAAATTTCCTTTCTCTGACCCCATGCGCCGATGGCTTAGGGAGTAGAGACTCTGATGAACACCAAATGGGTCGAGTTTCGATCCCGGACAGAAGCAAGTGAATATGTCTAGCTATGCTGATGAGCTGTGATACAGCGAAACGGGCTTATATGTGGATGACTAATGTATATATATATATATATATATTGTTAAATATAAGAGACAATGAATGTCTATTATGTTTAATCATGAGCCGATCTAAACGTCGTATTTTGGCTTTAATTTCAGACAAAAATTCTCCAACATTTGGGTAATTTTTTATTAAGTTGGTTCTAAGCTTTCAGCTAACATGAGCCATCTTCAGAGAGGTTATTAAGACGGTAACACAATAACATCCACTACCCGCGACGATTTTACTTTGTGTTGACATAAAACTCCGCTAGACAACGGCAATAGTTACGAAAAATAACAAACGCAGTTCGCAAATTTGCAATGCGGTTCTATGACGTCACACAGCGAGATAGCGCGAAATGACAACAGAACCATGTATTCAAATGCAATGTAATGTGTTATAACCATATTTAAATGTGATTTTATTAAGTGTGGGTTGTTTGGATTTAATGTAGATGGCCTCCAATACCTGAAGGTTTTTTTGTTACACTTGTGTATGAGTAAGGATTATTGTTTTGTTGACTAAAATCTGTCTGATATTACCTACATGTTTGTGTTTTTCTGAGAACTGTTGTTTAATTGTACTCTGATCAGAAAGGTGACAGGTACTTCTACGGGAGAGCGTGGTTGTAGTAAAACCAATATATGTAGTGGGTTTATTATTAGTACTAAAGATACAATCT
>JBBBDQ010001353.1:2872500-2967500 GCA_037127315.1 Ascarosepion bandense
TGAAATCGAAGTACCAAAGAAGTAAGCTTATTAGAACAATTGCTATGAAAATATTTATAGACAAGACACAGAGACTACACTACGGCGGTGAGAATTTGACTGAAACAGAGATACCAGGTCAGAAACGATAATATTGTTGATTCTTCTTTGGCTTTTGTCGGAAATCTCCAGGCATTGCAAAAGCACTAATCCAGGTCTGGCAGTAATATTCGTAGTATGATTGAATATTATACACATAAATGCGGAAGATAGATTCTTATTCAAAGAAATTGTCAAGCATGATATAAAGCACCGGCTCCTCTAGCGGATGTATCAATTAATCACTACAATCGTTCTACTCCATGTCAGCTAGAACCTTTAAACTAAGAAGGCGCGGTGAGTTGCTCTCATGGAGGTTAGCATCAGCCATACTGATGGAAGTCAAAATGTTTCTTGAAAACGATTAATAAAGAGTAGTGTGCGTTTTGGTGCAGCGGATATCGACTCGGAACGACAAACTGGGGAGCCGAGTTCGAATTCCAGTTGAATTCCTTGCATTCACTTACCCTTGGGAAAGCCATTAATCCGTCACTTCCCTCCAGTTATGGGTTAAATAATAGAACTAATTGGGTTCTATAGCCTTGGCTGGCAACCAGTCTACAGCAAAAAGAAATGGCAACCTACTGCATGATAATCTTTTGCCCAGTCAGTCATGTCTCTTTCGATACATGATTGCCTAAAACGTGTATCACGTATGGCACTAAACTGACTGATTTGTTTTTAGAGACGTTAAAATCTTAGCCCAGCTTGTAGGCCATTTTCAAGATAAACTACCAAATGGATTTTATCGAACCGTCCAGACATCATAAATATAGATTTCAATGGGCAATGGGCTGAATTTTAGCCATAAAAGGCATAGATTATAATCTGTCCGAAGGAATGAAACATGAAAACTTAAGTACATTTACTTTCATATGAATAACACAACCCAGGCCAGGTGACGGGATCTGGTAGGCGAAACCAAAAGGAAGAAACGGCATACCAAATCATATCTTTTCGTAAAATGTCGATTTTGTCAGGGAACTGAGTATGTTGTAGAGCATGAACATAACAGAAGTTCTAGTCATTATCGGATCACGGCAAATGATCATAGCAAGTTAAATAGCTCATTAAAAAGACTGCTGGAATTGAAAAATATTTGTTTAGAAATTGTAGAAGATAAATCGACAGAATGATGGATAAAACGATATTGAGAAAAGGCAACCTTAGGAACTGAACCAAATCATTTTTAATAGCAACTGAAACCAATCGCCTTACAACTACACTACCGGCCGAAATTATTAGATCACCCCAGTTTTTTAAAAGAAATGATGTATTTTTTTAGTATTTATTGCCTAATGAATAATTCTCCGGGAAAATAGAATTTTTTTTATTACTTTGCAAAATTTTACAAAGCAAGGAAGCAAAGATAAACTGGTCCGAATCGCCCTAAATTTTCTTCATTCTTTCATTGATGAAACTGCAATATAGGCAATTATTAAATATATATAAATTCATTTGGTGCACATGTTATTGTGCAAGATTAACAAAAGAACCATTATATTTTCTTTTACAATTATTCACTTGGCAATAAATCCTAAAAAATTGTATGAATTGCGTCATTTTTTTTAGGGATGGCCTAATAATTATGGCCGGTAGTGTATACATGTACAGGCGATACTCACTTGCCACTTGTCGGGTCTGTAGGACATTCTTAAGTCAAGCTTTGTACAAAGTTACCATGTAGGCGAGAACTGGATAATCGAGAGTGGACGCTCGGGTTCCTCACCTTAAAAACCCACCTTGTGTCACAACTCGCTCCAGTGGGGGAACAGGGCAAATAAAATATTAACCTGCTTTCTAGTGCTAAACCACTCCATTGCGTCAGAGTGGTGGATCCGTGGTCTCTACTGACTCTACTTCAACCGACGATTGTTGGTGATGGGTAACTTTTGGCACAGGCCCAAGCGTTAGCGTTCAATCGAACTTGTGCCACATCACGTCTCAGTGGGGAGACGAAGTAAATATCTATATGTAGAAACGAGAATAGCAATTGTGAAAAGATTAAGTTATGATGAGCTTTCCTGTTTGGTACCTAAACTTCTTGAATGTAGGTGTAGTACTAGATTGGCAGTTAGGTCTCATCATTTTACTGTTGACATTGCTAAATAGAACAATAAATTATATTCCAATATATTCTACTTTTGCTCTTCATGCCTGTCTCTCTTCCAAGTTGTTTCTTGCTTGTCAGGGACAATATAAAAATTTAAATTGGCATATTCTTTCCATAAAACGTGTTCTTTTATTGTCTTCTCACCTAAATTTTTCGGATTCTTTCAGATATTATTGTTGTATCTCCAAGGTGGCAAGACGGTACCCAGAAGATGTATACTGAGTGTCTACAGTACCATATCCGTGCTAGGGATATTAATACAAATAAGAAAATCACATGAAGACAGAACAACAGATAGTAGAAGAGAAAAAAGTCGCAGTGCGCACAGTCCGGTAGTTATCGTCAATGACTCTCCTAGGGTATCAACTACCTCCCTGCATGGGCGGATACCCGAGGTAGATGCAATACAAGACCATTTAAGTGGGAATACCAAGCCTGTAATCGCAGAAAAATATTCTGTTTGCTTTTCACAAGACGAGAATCTACTTTTCGGCGGAGCCTCGTTTGGGTTCCTCTCCGCACGAAAGTTCGCCAAAGTGAACGACTGACTCATGCAGTCGATCTCCCCAGAATGTCAATGGCACTCAGAGATCCAAGACTTTTATTAGTGTTTATTTTTATAGCTACCTCGGTCCACGTACCATTATATTCTTGAGAGTGCTCGGTGGGTGCTATCTGCTCTGCAACAATTCTTCACGCTTATTCCCTAGTAATTCCTTTGGTCTTTTAGCTTTATCGTCTTGCTTGGTGAGAAAGGATTAAGAACAGGTACATCAACTTTGATTTGGAAGGATGTGCGTTGTGGCGCAGTGGATATCGGCTCAGGACGAAAAATCACTTGCATTCACTCACAATTGACCCGTCTCTTTTCCCTCCGACTTTGGGTTAAATAGTGGACGAGATTTGGTTCTATAGCTTCGGTTGGTAACAAGTCTACCACAGAAAGAAATGGCAACCTACAACAAGAATATATTCTGTCCAAGCGTGTATCACGTATGGTACTTAACTGACAGACTGATATCAAGTTTACTAAAGAACAAAGGTTAATTAGAACTTTACAGACTTAGACAACATTAGAATTTTACTTGGAATGGCCAGGATTTGCCTGGGAGTTGAAATAAATTGGAACTGGAATTAAGAAAAAACTGCTTTTTACGACTTATCAAACTTGTGCAGATCATTGAAAGAATGTTTGGGAGATAATAATTACTTAATAATCCAAGTCCTGCTGATTAACCCATAGCTATGGGTAGAAGAGGTGTACTCACATTTTTCCAAGGGTATTAGTGAAAAAAAACGAACTCGACTGGAATTGGAACTCAACTCTCAGATTTTCAATTCCTCACCCTTATCCATTATACCCTTTGCACATCCAATCTTACAGTACTATCCGGGCTCTTCGTTGCTTAACTACAATGTTCGTACAAGAATCTGTGCTTAGCTGCTATATGTCTGTAAACCAGAAATCTTGCAAACATATTAAGGAAGGTATTTTTTAAAAAAAGATTAGATACTGAGGTGGGTGCTGGAAAATTGAGGAGATTTGCTATCAGTTAATCTCTAATGTACACCACAACTTACTGCTTACTAATGCCAACGCACAAATAATAATAAAAAAAATAATAATTCCAAGACAGGATTTGCTATTGTGGTTATATTCTTGTAATTGTTCTGATGAGCTTTCTTCGGTGGTACTTAGGGTTAAGAGAATTTATTTAAAAGATACTGGGTAATTTAAGTACAAGACTTCAATGGACTCTTGATGTGGTCGGTTGGGCTTACAATTGAAGGCCTTTCATACTGTTATTTCTTTTTCGTTACTAGCCGCCAAACTGAAGCGAGTTGGCTAGCAAAGTTAGTTGCTGTAGAAATCTGATTCTGAGCGTTTATTATCATTCGTGGACCTGTAAGTGATAACACAAAAACACAGCAACTCCCGACTGAAGTTATTTTGAAGTATTTTTAAATCCCTCACTGTAAGCTGGTCCTGGGTATGACGGTAAACTGCATCCTGCAGCAAGACATCTGATTAGGAGGTTGTGAAGAGCATGAAACTACCTCTTAATTGCTGTTGTTCATAAGTCCACCCTGACCAGGAGTGGTAGCACCTGTTCGGGTTCCAGCTATGGGCAAATAGTTAACCCGCCCAAACTGGGGTCAAAACACTAAGAAATTATTAAAAATAGACTTATATAGAAAAATATACATTTTTGAAAGAAAGATATTACAAACAATACATTTTTGAAGGAAAATAATTATTGCCATAACACATTTTTGAAGGAAAAATCATTCTCAGAAAAATATTTTTGAATACAAAACTAGAAGACATTTTCAGTATTCTAAAATAAAAAAATAGAAAAACAAATTCATCAAAATCTGACTAAATTAACTTTCCCACTGCTACGAACATAAAAAAACAACAAAAACAAAAAAAAACTTTAAAATCCCATCTTTTTGACATTAAATAATCCAAAGATTATGTCGTTAAACAAAAATTAAGCTGAAACAAAACTCGAAGATATCTTCAGTTGTTTAATACAAAAAAAATCATCAAAATCTGACTAAATCAACTTTCTCCTTATAACCGAACATTAAAAAAATATCTTAAAACCCCACCTTTTTTTTATATTAAGTGACTCACAGAGGTGTTGATATGCCGTTAAACAAAACTCAAACTCAAACTTGAGTGTAATCCTTTATGAATTTCCCTTTTTAGTCGCTGATAATAACCAATAAAATTATAAACTCATCCTTTTTTGTTTATGATAAAAATTCTTTCGTCTTCGGTCATTTCCTTTACTTCATTTTAACAAATTTCTTTTGCCGCACACGTGATTCCTATAATTTGAAAATGTAAGCGGATAATAGATTTTTGGCAATGTATCAACATTTTTTTAAATTATTATATTATAAGTTCTATGCTAACAACTTCTCTCGCAATTGTCACTTTTATAACTCCAGCTTCTAACTTTTACAGTCAAATTTCATCTTAAAAATTTAAATGCAGTCAATCGTTATCGTCTGTTCTATTAGTGTTCTCCTTCCTTAATAATCTTTCCTTTTTTCTAATATTTTTGCGTCATAGTGGCTTTATTGTCTTGCTTGGGGTGAAATAATCAAATGTAAATGTCCGCTTTTATCGCTATTATTAAATTGTGTACCCTGCTAAATCCTTTGATAGTTATATAAATAAATGAAAATATCCTGAGTGATGGTGATTTTCTAAGCGCAGCTTAGATCTTGCACAAGGCCGAAAGCATAAGAAACCCAGTGAGGATCAAACTCACAAATCAATTATAATTATTCTAGCAAGACAAGCTTGCTAACCATTACACCACCTCGAGGTGCCTATATATATATATATATATATAGTCATCCGCAGACAGATATGTTTCGCTGTATCACAGCTCATCAGGACGTTTAGACTCCGATTGTCTTTAACCTAGGATCGAAACCCGACCAAATTGGCGTCAGTCAGCGATTCTACCTCTGGGCTATGGGCGTTCGGTAGAAGGAGGCAGACTTTTTTTAGCGTGTATATTGTCATTATACCCGCCCAATAGCCAGAGTGCTCTAATCCATTACTGAATGAGCGATGCGTACACGCCAGAGTAGCTACTGTTTTTCAAAGTTTACCATTCTTCCAGAGTGCTCAATCAGGGTGTGAGAGAGTAAATATATATATACATATATATATTAGATTCCGATTGCTTTTTAACCCAGGATTGAAACCCGACCGAATTGGCGTCAGTCGGCGATTCTACCTCTGGGCTATATGCGTTCGGTGGAAGAAGGCAGACTTTTTAACGCATATATTATCATTAATAGCGCCCAATAGCTAGAGTGCTCTAATTCATTTTACTGAATGAGCGATGTGTACACGCCAGAGTAGCTACTGTTTTTCAAAGTCTACTATTCTTCCGGAGTGCTCAATCAGGGTGTAAGAACGTAAATTCTACCTCTGACCTTAGGGCGCTAGATAGTTGATTTTATACGTGCCACTTAGATGTGGCACAAGGCCGAACGTATGGGGTTCCCAGTGAGGATCGAACTCATTACTCAGTTGTAATAGGTTCTAGCAAGACAAGCTTGCTAACAATTACACCGCGCCGAGGTGCCCAAATATCCTGAGTGATTATTGTAACTCTCTTATTCGTTAATGTGAGCGGCTTATGGTCCTTTCGCGTTTGTCGCCCACAATCGAAAGTGGATCAGAAACTAAGTGACACCGACGTCTTCTGTCTGACTGAGCTGCTAATCAGACATCAAGCTTCCTTGCAGCATATGTAATTTGCTTCATAACATTTTGATGCATACGTTAAATGTCGTTCCCGGATGGAGAAGCTGCATCTTTCATATAGTTTAGTTCAGAGAAAATAGAGGGAGCTAAACCTGTTTTCGCCAGTGATGCATTCACTTATTTACAGCTTGCGCATGTCAATCTAGTCAAAGAACGACTTGAATTTTTTTTAAAATTATAAAATCTGTAGAGAATTCAACACGAAATTACTCCAATATTTTTCCCACAAAATAATTATTCATGGAAAATAAAAAAAAACAAAATCTGCGTTTAAGAAAGATAAAAGCTCTACCTTTGTACATTTCGCATAATCTCTGAGAAATCAACTTTAATGACAGTCATTTTTCCATCTGAATTTTCTATCCAAGGAAAAGGATAACAGGTCACGTGGATGGGGTATAGAATACATATAAAATCAGTTCAATTCTTATAGCAAACAATTTTTGATAATTTAATTAATTTTCTTTCTTTTTAATCATATCACCCCAAGCAAGGTGGTAACGCCACTGATGTGCAGGGGGCTACATAGGAGTGAAAAGATTGGAAAAAAGATTGTTTTCTTTTTTCTTTTTTTCTTTTTTCTTTTTTTTTTTAAATTGGAGTAGATAGACGAAACTATCGCCCGGTTCACACTCCACCCACGTCTATTGTACAGGTGTAGAGGCTCATCCCTTGTTCCCTGTTTAGGATGTGGTTTCCGGTTTTCTCCTTTCCAAATCTTTTCATTCTCACGTAGCCCCCTGTGCATCAGTGGCGTTACCGCCTTATTCGGGGTGATATGATTAAAAAAAAAAAGCATTTCCAAACTAACATAAAAAGGTTGGGAAGAAAACTCTCCTCAATACTGAAAAGAGCTATAACCGTTAGTGGACACAAGAAAAATATTCTCATAAAAGAAAAACTGCTTAAAGAAAAAAATCTCGCAAATTTTAACCAATTGTCAAGCCATATGTTTGCTCCATAAATGACGAAGCATCATTGTGATTAAACAGTTAATCTCACGATTACTGTTATTATATTACACCGCTTGATCTTGACAGACAACGAGGAACACGTATATAAAAAATATAAACTTATATTTTTATTCTTCTTCGGTGACGCTTGTGTGGAGTAGGAGGGCAGCCGGAAAGAATCGCGCACACGAAGGGGTCGTCGGGAGTCAAAATCCAGCGGGAGTCTTCTCTGTTTCTTCAGCCAAGAATTCTAGATTTTATATACTGTTAAAAAACTGCCATGATTTATTGCTTTCTCGTGTTGTCGCTTTGCCTACGTTATCCACGGCATATGTATCTGTCATTCCCCTCCGGCGGTCCATTCTTTTCAAGCCGGTTCTCGCTCGTGTTCTTTTTTGTTGTTACACTTTGCTGACATCATCTATGGACGGATATATCTGCCAACCACCTTTATCTTTTGATAAATTTCCCTACGCAGGTATATAACTGCCAATTACCTCTACCGTTCAAAGTAATATATACACTGATAAAGTTTAGAAGTGTGTTAAATCCT
The DNA here is from genome assembly GCA_037127315.1 of Ascarosepion bandense. Lineage (NCBI taxonomy): Eukaryota > Metazoa > Mollusca > Cephalopoda > Sepiida > Sepiidae > Ascarosepion > Ascarosepion bandense. Next base: position 2,880,498 of record JBBBDQ010001353.1, read on the forward strand.
AATTATTACAGGGTCTAAGGGTTCCGTTATCATTTTACCACGAATACGGGAATGCATAGTCAGTTAAGTGCCATCATGGGCGATCATGTTTCGAAAGAGACATGACTGACTGGGCAGAATATTATCCCACAATGGGTTGCCATTGCTTTCTGCGGTAGACTGGTTGCCAGCTAAAGCTATAGAACCCAATTTGTCCTGTTATTTAACCCATAACTGGGTGGAAGAGACGGGTTAATTCCTTTCCCAAGGTTATTTGCGCGTAAGTAAATGCAAGGAATTCAACTGGAATTTGAACTGGAATGCATATTTAGACAGTCAAAAAATGAATTTGTCGCCACTGTTCTTGGCTTAATCTTAACCTTTTCAGTCAAACCTGCCAAAATGAAATTATCTCCATGTTTATGACGTGCATACACCCTTTAATCTGGAAGACGTCTTTTTCAAGAAAGTTAATAAATTTTAAATTATTTGTCCAAACATAAATACAATATCCGATTGATAAACTGTCACCACTTTGAATTTTAAATAAACGCGTAGTTTGCTTTCGATTTTGTCGACTTCACAGTGTAGTAGGGACAGTTGGGCACCAATTGTAGAAAAAAGTGCAATAATGCAACTTACATGCTGTACTACTTAGCATTTGCGTAAAAAGTTCCAGTATGAGCATTTGAGATTGCTTGAGTGTCAATTTGGGGACAGAGTACAGGATTCAGAAATACAGGATGTCCATAAAGTTCGTGTGCACTTTAAATATTATAAATTTATTTGTATTTGCGATAGAAATAATTTATAAAAAGGATTAGAAAGAACTAACTCTTTATTTTTCAAGTTTTTATTGAAATTTTATTTAAGTTTCCACATGTCCTCCATCATTAGCAATTCAAAGGGTAATACGATTTTGCGGTTCACTGATTTACACTAATTTACATTAGTTATTTTAGTTTTCAAATCTTTTAATGAACTATGTTTGGTTGTATACACAATTATTTTCACATATCCCTATAAAAAATCTCATGGCGAAGGTGGAGCCTAATAAATTAGTCCACCCCTTCCGATCGATCTGTTGGGAACTTCCTGATTTAGAAACTGTCAAACACGCAGAGCAAAGTGACAAGGAACTCCATCTTGTTGAAACGCTGTATTATCTTTCATGTTTAATTGTTCAAGCTCATTTTTACAGATTATTTCTATCACAAATGTAAATATAGTTATAAATTTTTTAAAGTGAACATGGACTTTATGGACACCCTGTATTTTGGTAAGTAAAGGTACAGCAGTTCAGAGAAATAATTATGATACACAAAGATCTGTGAATTTGTTGATGAGTGCCTGATACTTAACACAGAGGCCTGCGTCAAGTGCTTTGAGAAAGTAGGACTGACCCGGGTTTAGATGGTGGTCGCTGGATGACCCTATGTCGGTCATCAGCATGCTGCACTATGACACAAAAGCAGGAGAACCATTTCTGCGACTACAGCACCTCTTATATTACGGCAACTACCTTGATTATTATGTGTGGGGTACGGTTGAGCGAGAGGACTAACAAATCTTGTAACACTAAAGATGAACTGAAAGCCAGGGATATAGCAGCGTTTATCAACATAAACAATGAGTCAGTCCAGAGGACATGCAGAAGATCCAGAAATCGTCTGGTGGCCGTATTTAGAACCAATGACCATTTTATTGAATAAATCTACATTTAGTATTTAAAAATATTTTTGTAATTTTGGTAAATATACTCGTTACAATTAGATGTTATTGTTACTTTCATTATTGCGTCATTAAATAACAGTTTATCTATCGCACACTGTATATATGTATATATTCGGTGAAATATATGGATATTATATTTATAATCGATTATCAGCAGGATTTTCAATATGTTGAAGACAGATAAAGATTTTAAATATATATATATATATATATATATATATATCGAGAGAGAAAGCGAGAAAGAGAGAGAGAGAGAGACTGATTCGTAGAAAGAAAAAACGTGCATATTGACTTTTTGCACGCTACTTTGAGTTTTATTTTCCAACTTTTTAAATGCTTTTATATTTAAAACGACCGAAAAAAAAGAAGAATCGATTTTGGTAGAAGCTTCTAGTAAACCAGACGTGTTTACCGCGTACTGAAAATTCAATTCTATTTGTACAAAAAAAAAAAAATATATATATATATAAAATTCCCTTTTTATGCAATTTATTGGAAGGAAATTGAATTAGATTTTCCCTAAATGAGAAGAAGTCTTTCTACGTTTCTACAAACGACGTATTTGAATTTGCTGGTAAAAAGCGTTTGTGCTGTGAATTTCAAACAGTCTTCTCGAACAACGGGCAAAATACATACAAAAGTGTTCCGTCTAGTTTCAATATGTGTCTGTTTATGAATCACATCCTACATATGTATATCTGTGTGCGTGCGTGTGTGCGAGTGTGTGTATGTGTGAGAGTGGGTGAGTCAGTCAGTGTGAGAGAGAGATTCTGCGTGTTTGTGTATGTTTGATTATCAGTATTCTATGTGTTTATATAGTATTACCAATAATAAATATGTTTGTTCATGTCAATACCTATATATCTCCACAATTACATAAAATTATACACACACACACACACACACACACACACACACACACACACATATATATATATAAGTTTCTATCTATCTATGTACTTCTGTTGGTTCATTATATATATATACACACATACATATATATATATGTATGTATGTATGTATATGTATATATTGATTCATTATATATCTATACATATATGTATATACTGATCAATCTACATAGATATTGTATATATATACATATATATTCATTATATATATGCATATATTGATCTATCTATATATATATTGGTTCATTATATATATGTCTATATATTGAGCTATCTATCTATCTATGTAACTCAGTAGGTTCATTATATATATATATATATATATATATATATATATATATATATATATATTGATTGTTTCATTACTTAGTTTTGGGTGAAAATAAACTTAGATTAGTCCACATTTGTATAAAAAGTATTCAATGCAATGATATTGTAGAACATTTGAATATTCTTAAATTGTAAACGAGTTATTACGTGACCTAGGTTTCTACCATGAGTTGTGTCTTCAGGTGATTTAATGCAAATCGCCTGATTCTACCACTCATGCTAGAAACTTAGTTTGCGTAATACCTCTTTTAGAAATTAAGAATTTATATATAAATATGTGTGCGTATCTGTGTCTGTTGATCCATCTAACGATTATGGTGCCCTCCTACGAGGAATGAACTTATCAACTTATTATATATAATATACTATTACCTGCGTGACGTCCGGAAGAAGTTAATGCCAGTTCATTACACAACTAGTACGAAGTTAAAGGCAACTACTAGTCAAGCAATACGCAGCGTAACTGTACCGTTTAGACTTACCTATTTCTATTTCCTTATTGCTAACACTTATGTTGTACATATGTTCTTGTTATGCTAATACACTGTTTTGAACCTACCTTTCTGTGTTCCGTGTTTTACTTCCGGTCAAACCGGTCACTACAACTTTGCGGCGAAATTTCGCCACAACAAATTGGCGACAAGATCCACTATCTATCTATCTATCTATCTATCTATCTATCTATCTATCTATCTATCTATCTATCTATCTCTCAGTCCTGTTCCTTATCTATCTATCTATCTATCTATCTATCTATCTATCATTTTATTTCTTTTTATCTATCTATCTATCTATCTATCTATCTATCTATCTATCTATCTATCTATCTATCTCAGTCTGTTCCTGATCTATCTATCTATCTATCTATCTATCTATCTATCTATCTATCTATCTATCTCAGTCTGTTCTATCTATCTATCTATCTATCTATCTATCTATCTATCTATCTATCTATCTATCTATCTCTGTCAGTCTATCTATCTATCTATCTATCTATCTATCTATCTATCTATCTTTTATTTCATTTTATTTCTTTTTATCTATCTATCTATCTATCTATCTATCTATCTATCTCAGTCTGTTCCTGATCTATCTATCTATCTATCTATCTATCTATCTATCTATCTATCTATCTATCTATCTATCTCATCTGTCTATCTTATCTATCTATCTATCTATCTATCTATCTATCTATCTATCTATCTATCTATTTCTATCTATCTATCTATCTATCTATCTATCTATCTATCTATCTATCTATCTCTCAGTCTGTTCCTTATCTATCTATCTATCTATCTATCTATCTATCTATCTCAGTCTGTTCCTTATCTATCTATCTATCTATCTATCTATCTATCTATCTATCTATCTATCTATCTATCTATCTCAGTCTGTTCCTTATCTATCTATCTATCTATCTATCTATCTATCTATCTATCTATCTTTTTGAATATACAGTGATTTCTCTCTTATTTTGTTTAATTGATTCTTCAAGACTAAAGAAATACAAGTATATTTATTCTTTTAAATATTTACTATCATTTGTAACGTTTAATTAAAATTCCGCAGGTTTTGATATAAAAAAATCGACTATTTCTTGAATCCGATTTTTAATTAGAGAATGCCGTAAAGTTTTGACTATCAAAGTTTTTCATGTCGACCTAAAAATGTAAACAATTGCTTGGCGCAAGATCAACTCAATATAGCAGCTGATGTAGAGGTAGAACAGACTAACCGAGATCCCGATTTTTTATGATGTTATTCTTGTTCTATGTGGTTTCACTGTTATCATGGAGGAAGACGAAATGTTTCCTACTGGCAACCAAATGGACACGTTGCAGCTGCTAGAAGTAAAAATGTGCATTTGAGTGCTTCATTTTATTTGAAGAACTGGAAAGGGATAAGACCTGACAGAGTGACCAGATACAAGACATTAATTTTCTCCCGTAGAGCACAGACCTTGGGTTCGTTTGTGGAGAGTTATCTTCGTCAATTCTCCGTCTTTTTCTGGTAAAAATTGTAGTGTACAATTTGCTTGTCATATTCATAGATGTGCCCGTGCCGTCAAAAATGACTGTAAATATTTATAACAATATGCCGTCTAAGATTTACGGCAACATATATATTGACGTACGTACAGTTGAATATCTTGTATTGAGACATAAGAAAAAACATCCAAACCTCTGAGCGTGACAAGAAGGATATATATATATATATATATGCGTGTGTGTGTGTGTGTGTGTGTGTGTGTGTGTATGCATACAAATAAATGCACAATATTCTTTATTATAATAGAGAGGATATATATATTATTCACTACTTGACGACATAATTATTGCGAAAAATAAAATAAGGTATTGTTAAAGAGCAAACATGCGCAAGAGTTTTCATAACTAGTCAGTCAGTTAAGTGCCATACGTGATATACGCTTGGGCGATCATGTCTCGAAAGAGACATGACTGACCGGGCAGAAGATTATCCCGCAATAGGTTGCCATTGCTTTCTGCGGTAGACTGGTTGCTGACCAAGGCTATAGAACCCAGTCTGTCCTGCTATTTAACCCATAACTGGAAGGAAGAGAAGAATTAATACCTTTCCCAAGGGTATTTGCGCGTAAGTGAATAAAATGGATTCAATTGGAATTCGAACTCGGCTCCCGCGTTTCTCGTTCCGAGCCGATATCCACTGTACCACAACGCACAAAATGAACTGAGCCTACGCTGCCACGTTATTGTCTCTTTCCATGAGCGTGTCACAACGGATATATATATATATATATATATATATATATATATATATATATATATATATATATATATATATATATATATATATATATATATATATATCAAAATGCAGTGTGCGTATAAAAGAATCCAAAGGAGTATCCTGTACATACAGTGGTAGGATAACTCTCTAAAAGAGGTCTAAACATATATGCATATAAATATATAGAGAGCAAATATAACAAAACTTAAAGCAGACACGTTATTCGTGGTAAATCGGAAGTGTGGCCTATTTCAGGCCAACCATCATCAGCTTCCGTCTCATTCATGTAAAGTCCTTTGTACAATAAAGACGGAAGCTAATGATGGTTCGCCTGAAATATGCCTATACATCCGATTTACAATGAAATAATGTATCTGCCTTAATTTTAAATTTTCTCAATATATATATATATATATATATATATATATATGTGTGTGTGTGTGTGTGTGTGTGTGTGTGTGTGTGTGAAACAGTTAAATGCAACAGCCATTTCTACTCAAAACATTTTCTTTTCTCGCACTTGCCACCTGTGAAACTCTCTTCCTTGATAGCTACAATGTTCAAAAATTTAAATGAAGCATCAGTTGCTATTTTCTATTTTCTTTTATCCTATTCCTCTTTTATCCGTTCTTCAATAACCCCTGTACCCATTCTTAATCTCACTGTAAACCCCTGAACACGTGGCGGCCCTGCCTTACTTGGGATGCCGGACTGTAGCTCAACCGATCCTCCAATGATTAGGAGAGGGCCTAGGGTGCGAACCCGGATTGAACCAACTGCGGGTGCAGATCTTGGTTAAATTAAAGGCTTTTACTCTTATCTTATTAATTATTATTATTCTAGTCTGGTTATCAGTACGTTGTTGGCAGAGGTTATATGAAATTTTGTATACGTTGTATTGCTTAGTTTGACAATATTATTTGCTTGAATTAGTAACTAGAAATTTTAATGAATATTTTCGCTTTTCAAAATACTTTTCATCAATTAAACTACTAAAAAATAAAAAAAATCTTGGCGCTAAACATGCACACCCATGAACGCTAAACTTAAACACCCCTCTCTCTCTCTCTCTCTCTCTCTCTCACTCACACACACACACACACACACACACATATATATATATATATATATAGTAATGTTGTTTTTACATGGTTCAAAAAATTATATGACTACACAAAAATTTCCATGTTTCAGAACGATACTGTTCTTCTTCAGTTGATATTTAAAAATCAATTTTTGAAAATGATTTATTTAGAAAATATAAGATGAATTCATGGTGTTTTATAAAATTAAAGCGGTAGTTGGTTGGAAGAAATTAAACAATATGCTTGTAGGTGTGTCGATATTATTCAAAAATGATAATTAGGTTGAACAATGAAGTTAAAAATTCCAGTGTGGTGCACTTTATTGGCTTAATATATATATATATATATATATATATATATATATATATATATATATATATATATATATATATAAGAAATTATTTGTTTGAACATAATTTTTATTCTTATAAACATTTGTAGTAGTATTATAATGTTCAAGCAAATAATTTCAATATGTCGGCTTTTAAAACCATTTCGTTAATCTTCGAAATTTTCCGTAACATTTTAGGGTTACATTTGCTGACATTAAGAAATATTTCAGGGCGGAGATAGTTATTTGCGTAGAATCAATGATTTTGTTATATTGGATTGATTTGTCTTCGTTTAGGACTGTCGTGTCATTCGTGGTCGAGAGGTCTAAGACGTGCCATATCATTTGGTAGCTTCTCCTATGTTCATAGGGGTCGCAGGTTCGAATCCTGCCGAATGACGCTCATTTTCGTACAAAATTTATCATAAATAATCAGGCCGGTAGAATGACGTATACTGTTTAATTAAAATCAGAATATCTACTCAAATACGAGTACCGACTAAAAATAATGTTCAATTAAATAATTTCAATATGTCGGTTGTTAAAACCATTTCCTTAATCTTTAGGATTTTCCATATATATATATATATATATATCATCCATGTAGATTCGATGATTAAAGGCTTTATATATATATATATATATATATATATATATATATATATAGTAGCGAACATTAAGTTCAGGTCGATGTAAAGAAAAAGTCTAAATATGAAATATTTTTTATTTTAGAGCTTCAAAGAACATTCTCTCAAATAAAAGGAAGATATAAAAAGTAAATTATATAATTCAAAAATATAAAGTTCAATGAACTTATTTTGATAAAATTATAAAAATAGTTATATAACATTCGAAAAGCAGAGATTATCAAAAATATCAATAAATCCATAAAATTTAACAAATATTTTGCATTATTGAAAATTCTTTTAGGGTAAGAATATAAAATTTGATATTTTACTAAATTATACTGGCTCTTTAGTGGAATCATTGTAAACATGGCGAAAAAAATCTGTGATGTCATTGACACTTAGAAAACTAATAGTCAATTTTCGTAATGAAGATAAACTCTCGATTCGGGATATTTCAATAAATGTGGAGAAATCTAAAAGTGTTATAGCATTTGAAAAAAACATGAAAAACTGGGTCCTGTGAAGCCAAGAAACTACCTGAAAACTACTGCAAGAGATCACGGATGCATGGTTAAAGAATAAAAAAAATGAGTTAACGCTAAACTTGGCATTCAAATATCAAGGCACACTATTTCCCGAAAACTTAATGAAATAAATCTGAACAATCGAGTAACCTCTACGAAGCCTTACATTTCTAAAAGGAAGCAAATGAACCAATTGAAATTTGCCACTGAACACCCCATATGAGCAGAAGAACAGTGAGATTGTGTTCCTTTAAACGATGAGCCAAATTTTAACCTGTTGGGTTTTGACGAGAGAAGATTCGTTCGACGCTGTCCTAAAGAACGATATTTGCCTCAGTGCACTAAAAGTAGCGTTAAATTTGGAGGAGAAAGTGTGATGGTGTTTAGCATGATTTCATTTTATGGTACGGGACCTTTTGTGATGCTACACGGTAAAATTAATGCAACTATATACAAAGAGATATTGAAGAAACATGTATCGAATTTGAGAACTGCAATTAATTATTTCTGTATGCTGAAGCGCCATGTCAAACAGCAAAGTCTATTAAGATATTTCTTTCCGGGGAGAATGTTACTGCTGTGGAGAGGCCTGCTCAAAGCCCAGACATGAATTCTATTAAGACTATTTAGAAGTTATTAAATAAAAGAACTAAGGAAAAGAATTCAAAAAACGTCGAAGAAGAGAATGGGAGAAAATATCCGTTAATGAATGCAAGACATTAATTCGCTCATGTAACAAAAGATGTCAAGCTGTTATTGAAAGTAAAGGTGTACACATTAAGTACTAATGAATTATGAAGACTATTTTCATTCGGATATGATATATCCATTATAATAGTATGATTTTGTTAATCGTTCTGATATTTTTGATCATCTATTTATTTCGAATGTTTTATAATTAATCTTATAACTTTATCAAAAATAAGTTTATTGAGCTTTATACTTTGGAATTTTATAATTTACATTTATTTCCTTATTTTTCCTTGATGAAATGTTCTATGAAGCTTAAAAATAAAAAGTTATTTCACATTTAAACTTTTTCTTAACATCGTTCTGATCTTTATGCTCGCTACTGTATATATATATATATATATATATATATATATATATATATATATATATATATTGCTGCAAGGCTTGGCTTTTCGCAACATAATCCATTTTACATTAAGGTTTATGTTGTTTTAGAATATTGTATTTTTTTATGTTAATCTCCATATATGTTTGCCTGATTTGCTTGGATTCCTCGGGATTTTTAGCTTGAATGATGATTTATGGTTATATCATCGTATTCATTTTTTTAAATTACCTTTAGTACATCCAACGTATTGTTTGCTCTGTTCATTTATATCTTATACTTCTAGTTAGTGAATAACACCTGCAGTTTTACAAACTTCATCAACAGGACATTTACTTTTATCTCTACAATTACTATGGAAATAAAAGCTGGTGTATGATGACAAATGCCATACCTTACAGCAATAGTGATATCTGCCGATGACGCCAGAAGGAAAAGTTGGCTATAGAATCATCACCATAACAATTGCTAAACGAAAGATTTGAAATAATCTCCAGGTGTATACACATTAAAACTACGTTTAGGTTTCGTAGTATGTACAATCATAATTTCGCTAGTCTTGATTCACGCCTACTTCTATTTTACATTTGATGTTTTCAACTTTCTATTGCGCGTTTTTGTTTGTTAAAAGAAGACTTTTAGACAGGGTGATTTATTTCCAACAAAATTTGTCTCCGAGAACAGTATTTTTACAATAACTTTACATAACAGATTTCAATAATATTGACATGATTTAAGTAAGGATGAGCAGATCTTCAGCAAAAGGCCCTTCAGAGAAGGATCACTGATGATCTGGCGAGGTTTTTCAGCGGAAAGTAAGGCGAGTCTGATGTCAATGGAGGTAAGACAAAACTCAGTAAAGTACACGACAGTGCTACAAGAGCGTTAGACAATCAGTCTATAAGGCCTGAAGATACTGAAAGTTTGAAACCATGCTAGCGTAATCGGCTCATAAATTCCAAATTTTCATATTTAAAAACTCTACATGTTAAATCATTGTCTCTTGTTTCCTTTTTATGTGTATTGGGCGCTTTTTAATGCAGCTGTTTAATGGCCTAATTTGACACTGACCTATAAGCTTTCAATAATTATATATATATATATATATATATATATATATATAGGAAAGAATATTAATAAAAAGTTTTGAATTTAAAAATGTACTTTTTTTTAACAGTATTTGTTTATTTTTATTATATTTTATATTTCAGACCGCCCTCGGTCCTTCATCAGAAACAAGTGATCACTTGTATATATACACGCAAAAATAAAATGATGCGTCTGATGTATGTGTTCAGATCAATAACAATATATAAATATATATATATAGAAAAAAAATTAGGCAGACATGTTATTTCATGGTAAATCGAAAGTATATGGCCTATTTCAGGTGAACCATCATCAGCTTCCCTCTTTATTGTACAGAGGATTTTACACGAACGAAATTTACAAACAAAGACCCACCAAAAAAAACGGAATAAAAATAAAGATCGTCTGAAATAGGCCTATACTTCCGATTTACCATGAAATAACGTCTCTGCCTAATTTTTTTCTTATATTTGCTCTACATGTATTTATATACACATATATTTAGAGCTCTGTAAGAGAGTTATTCTACCACTGCATATACAGGATGTTCCATTGGATACTTCTATATCTGAACCGCATGCTTATATATATATATATATATATATATAGATTATATATATATATGTGTGTGTCTGTGTATGTGAGTATATATATATATATATATATATATATATATATATATATACAGTACTGTGCTAAAGTATTAGGACAAGAACTATTTTATCTTTTATGAGGCATCATAATAAAGTTTAAAATCACCCCTGTCGTCATTCTTTTGCACACTACCGGTAGTGTGCAAAAGTATTACGACAGGGGTGATTTTCCTAAAAACCTCACTAAAATTCAAATACTCGGTGAAAAGCCAAGTAAATTGCTAATAAATATTGATTATTTATCTAAAAAGAAAGAGGAAGGAAGAATTCGGAATTTGAATTGGACCCCACAAAGCCTTGATCTCAATCCTATTGAACATCTATGAGATATTTTGGATAAACAAAAATTGATAAATCTAATGTTACTTCGCAAGATATATTTTGAAAACAAATACAAGCTGCTTGGCAGGAGATACCATTACATACATTGAAGAAGCTTGTGATGTCAATGCCTGACAGAATGAAGGCTGTGGTCAAAGCAAAATGCTATTTTACTAAATATTAAATTTATTTTGTAACAAGTATTTTTTCTTACTAAAGGATTTCTTGAGTAAATCAAATAAGATTACTTTAATTAAATTGTTTGTTTTCTGTTAATATGTCTCATATAATATAAAACAGTTCTTGTTCTAATACTTTTGCACATATATATATATATACTTGATTTTATCTGAAAAAGAATATCAAAGTGAGCCGATTTAATGTATTTCGATCGGTTTTACTAAGTTTTGTGGTCTCCTCGTTCAGTTCCTATTTAACTACTTTAGCAAGACCTCACTTATCAGATTATCAGATGATTAGGGCTCATTTTGGCAATAGAAATGGTGGGGTGTATTGAACACATAATTACAATTTCTGTTCACTCCGCGATATAAATTCGATTACTATCGAACTGTCCTGTCTGTTTTTCGGCCGATATAATAGCATTTGCCCACAATCGGCCAGGATTTACTTTCTTCGTTCCCTCCTGAAAAAGACTTACTATGATGGCTGTTCTTTGTGTATATTTAATCAACGATGTGTTTCTCTTTTTCATCTTCCTTTTACATCGTTGCCACGGTTTATTGGGTTTAGACAATGATGTGGAAATCTTAGAAGTGTTTTTTAAGTTTGTTCGTTTCTTCTTTGTGCTATCAGTAAACTATTATTTCATTTACTGCTCCGAGCAAGATTTCTGGGTCTTCATTGACGAACTTGTCTTTTTTCTTTCTATTCCTGTTTGAAATGCACCCGGATTGAAATGGTGATTTTCCAAGCGTAGTTTAGATGTAGCACAAGGCCAAAAGTTTTGGGGACCAAGTGAGGACCGAAGTCACTACGAAGACGTGATTGATTAGCAAGAAAAGCTTGCTAACCATTACAATACGTCGAGGTGGCCTCGTAATTTTCTAAGTGCAGCTTAGATGTGATACATGGTCGAAACAATGTAGTATCCAATTAGGATCGAACTCAATCTTAAATCGTAGCTGATCCACTGAAACAGGCTTGATAACCATTTCACAACGTCTAGGAATTCTGGTAGTTTCTAAAGGCAGGTTAGATGCGTCAAAACACCAAAAATGTGGAACCCCTGTGAGGATCGAACTCACTACTCAGTCATAATTGATCTAGTAAGACAGATTGCTAACCATTACAACACGTCAAAGTGTCCAAATATTTGCTAAGCATAATTTAGTTGGGACACAAGGCCAAAATTATGTGGGTCTCAGCGAGTATCGAGCTCACTGCATAGTCACAATTGATCTAGCGTCAAAGTATCTAAATATTTTTCTAAGCGTAGCTTAGGTGGTTTACAAGGCCGAAATTATGTGGGTCCCAGCGGGTATCGAACTCCCTGCACACTCACAATTGATATAGCGTCAAAGTGTCTAAATATTTTTCTAAGCGTAGCTTAGGTGGTTTACAAGGCCGAAATTATGTGGGTCCCAGCGGGTATCGAACTCCCTGCACACTCACAATTGATATAGCGTCAAAGTGTCTAAATATTTTTCTAAGCGTAGCTTAGGTCGGGCACAAGGCCGAAATTATGTGGGTCCCAGTGTGTATCGAACTCACTGCACAGACGCAGTTGATATAGCGTCAGTGTCTAAATATTTTTCTAAGCGTAGCTTAGGTCGGGCACAAGGCCGAAATTATGTAGGTCCCAGTGTGTATCGAACTCACTGCACAGACGCAATTGATATAGCGTCAAAGTGTCTAAATATTTTTCTAAGCGTAGCTTAGGTCGGGCACAAGGCCGAAATTATGTGGGTCCCAGTGTGTATCGAACTCACTGCACAGACGCAGTTGATATAGCGTCAAAGTGTCTAAATATTTTTCTAAGCGTAGCTTAGGTCGGGTACAAGGCCGAAATTATGTGGGTCCCAGTGTGTATCGAACTCACTGCACAGACGCAGTTGATATAGCGTCAGTGTCTAAATATTTTTCTAAGCGTAGCTTAGGTCGGGCACAAGGCCGAAATTATGGTGGGTCCCAGTGAGGATCGAACTTATTACTCAGTCGTAATCGATCTCGTGAAACGGGCTTGTTAACTATTACACCACGTCAAAGTATCTCCAACCGGATTGTAATGGATTTAGTTAACACTATAGAAACGGAGAAACCTTCGAAATATTTAACACGCGCAGGCAACCGTTTGTCTGACAAGATGAGAAAATCGACCTATTTGGTTAAAATTCAGTCTATTGATAGTGAGACTGGATTGATGTCAAATTCAAATGTACAATAATTTTTTACAGTAAATTCCATTACATACAATATTACACCACTCAGCAAAAGCACCTATGTCATAATAAGTATGATAAACAATTCCTTAAAATTATATGTGTATATGTACGCATCGCTCATTCAGTAAAATGAATTAGATCACTCTGGCTATTGTGCGTATATAATTATAATATACACGCTAAAAAGTCGGCCTTCTTCTACCGAACGCCAATAGCCCAGAGGTAGAATCGCCGACTGACGCTAATTCGGTCGGGTTTCAATGCTGGGTTAAAAAGCAATCGGAGTCTAACCGTACTGATGAGCTGTGATACAGCAAAACAGATCTGTCTGCGGATGACCATATATATGTATATATATTAAAACAGAAATAGTGGTTGTTCTAACTAGAGCAATTGGTGTAGAAGAAAAAGTACGAGAAGCCGTGAACCTTTTGTTTAAAGTGCTGATTTATTGTTGCTATTATTATTAATATTACGTGCATTTTGTGAGATAAACGAAATGTCCATAATGGTATTTGTGTAACAACACGTGTTTCGAGTCTAAAGTTGACTCTCTTCAGGCGAATAAACTTGTGGCTTCACATATCGAGGTCCGTGTGTTTTTCTGATGGCCAAGGTATCGTGTATAAATAGATACGTTGAATCGCGTGCAGGTCAGAAGGGTCATGTGTGTGCGTGCGTATTATTGTTTTTTTCCCCCGTCGCCTTCGTTGACTCTGAAATGTTTTTCACTGACTTGCGAAATTTGATTTCGTCTTTATACTTCAAAGTTGTTTTCAGATAGATAGATAGATAGATAGATGCTAAAACCGAATTCTTTTTTCATTTCTTTCCGTGCATGGTAATAAAGCCACTAAGATGCAAAATATTATATAGGAGACAGAATAATAAAAGAACCGGAATTAACAAGACAGAACTCAATGATTTATAGTGGGTTGGCATGTTTTAAATCTAATTTGTCTGGAAAGCAAGAAGCTGGAAGAGATTTCCACAGGCGAAAGGTGCGAGAGAAATAACTCTCAGCATAGGTCTTACGGTTACATCTAGCCATTTCAACAATCAAATGGTGAGACCTAGCTGACAATCTAGTGACGCGCTTAAATACATAAATTCTAGGTACCAACGAGGAAAACCTATCAGAGCATTTACTATAAAAATATTAATCCAAAATACACATCGAAATTTAGGTTACGGCGGCTACAATTTGACTGTAGTCCAGATCACTGGTGGGGACCAACATTTCCTTTGTATTTTAATAAAAATTTCCACACAAGATTTGTTAGCAGAATTCAATACATGAACAAATGTTAGCAGAATTCAATACGTGAACAAATACCCTTGTAAAAGGTATTAATCCATCTAAGCTCCCTCCAGATTTGGGTTGAATAGCAGGACAAATTCGGTTCTGTAGGCTTGGTTGGCAACCGCTCTACCGTAGAAAATAATTGTAACCTACTGCAGGAAAATGCCAAGTCATTCATGTCTTGAATGAATCATGATTTCCCGAACGTGTATCACGTGTGGAAATGCACCCGGATTGAAATGGTGATTTTCCAAGCGTAGTTTAGATGTAGCACAAGGCCAAAAGTTTTGGGGACCAAGTGAGGACCGAAATCACGACGAAGACGTGAATGACTAGCAAGAAAAGCTTGCTAACCATTACAATACGTCGAGGTGGCCCGGTAATTTTCTAAGTGCAGCTTAAATGTGATACATGGTCGAAACAATGTAGTATCCAATTAGGATCGAACTCAATCTTAAATCGTAGCTGATCCAGTGAAACAGGCTTGATAACCATTACACAACGTCTAGGAATTCTGGTAGTTTTCTAAAGGCAGGTTAGATGCGTCAAAACACCAAAAATGTGGATCCCCAGTGAGGACTGAACTCACTACTCAGTCATATTTGATTTAGTGACTAAACTTTACTACTGACTAAACTTTAACTACTCCAAAACTAAAATTCCTTCTTTTTATCATCTGAGAGACCCTTTACTGTCTTCCATCAGCATTACTGATACTAACCTCCAGGAAACTGGCTAGGTGTGCCTTCTCGGGCTAGCAAATGGTAGTTTGTGGTAGTATTCTTTCTCCATTGTGAACAGTATCTATAATCTTACTGAGTTCTAATGGTACAGGAGTAACTGGACCTTTTCCCTGTATAGCTGGAGTATAAAGGTGTATCTCAGCCATAGAGTTGGCTCTGGTGACGTGAATTCTAATGCAATTTCTTCAAAGTTTTCCATGTATATGTTAGCCATTGCTGTTGATGATGGTGAGCCAATTGCTAATCCTTCTGCCGGCTGATATGAAGTGGAAGAGCATACTGACTCCATTGCGAGGTCTGGTGCTAAGATTCTGTCGTGCCAGAGAACTTTTCTCTCTTGAACCTATATTCTTCTTCTTCGTTATCTGCCGTGTTCTCCCAGGACGTAGGTGATCATGGACTTTCACTTTTCCCTATCCCTTGTTGATCTTTCTTCCGCTTGGTATCTCGCCGAATGTGGATGTGCGTTGTGGAGCAGTGGATATCGGCTCGGAACGAGAAACCTGGGAGTCTAGTTCAAATTCCAGTGAAATTCCTAGCATTCACTTAAGCGCAAATACTCTAGAAAAAGATATTAATCCGTCTCTTCCTCCAGTTATGGGTTAAATAACAGGACATATTAGATTCTCTAGAGAGCAGCAGAAATTAATGGCGACCCAGTCAGTTATGTCTCTTTTGAGACCTTGTTGGAGTTTTTTTGGGGTACGGTTGTATACTGGTAGGATGTGCGTTATGGTACAGTGGATATCGGCTCGGAACGAGAAAGCGGGAGCCGAGTTCGAATTCCAGTTGTAATCCATTGTATTCACTTACGCGCAAATACCCTTGGGAAAGGTATTAATCCGTCTCTTCCTTCCAGTTATGGGTTAAATAGCAGGACAGATTGGGTTCTATAGTCTTGGTCGGCAACCAGTCTACCTCAGAAAGCAATGGCAAACTACTGCGGGATAATCTTCTGGCCAGTCAGTCATGTCTCTTTCGAGACATGATCGCCCAAGCGTGTATCACGTATGGCACTTAACTGACTGTATACTGGTGAGCCAGCAATGGGCTGACTCATTTATAGTTCACCAATAGAAGGGTTAACCAATCAGAAGGCTCAAAATATTCAATGCGAAGTGTATAAAGGGTGACCATATTTTCACGAGTATTGACGATATAATCCGATTCAGTAAAGTGTCTGACGCGAGAGTGTTAATCTTTGACGTTGTTTCATTGAACAGATTACGTACTGCGCTGTATTCTATATTCATAAACTATGGTGGACATGGTCAACAGACCTGATCGCTCAAGCGTGTAACACGTATGGCACTTAATTGACTGAACTCGCCGAAATCGTGTTCCTCCTTCTACTAGCTTAATTCTATCAAGTATGTTTCGCGTTACTTTCCCTTACTTTTCTTTCCCTCTATCCAAATTATGATTCCGCAAGCCGTCCATGCTTAGAATATAGCTGCTAGATAGGGTTCGGTGCTTTTACATTGAGGTTTTTTATAAAATCCAAATAGAAATCAGCAATATTATCGGTTCTTATCTGGCGACTCTGCCTATTGTAAAAATACGTTCATGGTGATTGTTCAAATGAGATCTTTAATCTAAGTTCAGTATTAGACATCGAAAACTAATCAATTTACATTTGAGCTGGATGGATATAACCTTAAATTCTATGCTAACAGTTTCTTTTCACGCGCTTTTTGCTTGTGAAAATCCCTTCTGTCTCCATTTGTTCCAGCCAACTTTAATCGCAAAAATTTCAATGCATATTAATCGCTATCTAATGACCTCCTCATCATTCTTTTCTTTTTCTACTCATTATTTATGTTATGGTGCCCTTCTACGAGGAAAGGACTTTTACTCTTACTATATATAATTACCTGTGTGACTTCCGGTATGGCAGTTGACGACAGATAGTACGCAGTTAAAACAAGCTACGATTCAGGCAATAAGCTGCGTAAATGTTGGGACTTACTTTTTTCTATTTACTTAATTACTAACACTTACTTTGTATAAGTGTTTCTTGTTATGCTAATACACTGTTTTGAACCTACGCCCTGTTTTCCGTGTCTTACTTCCGACCAAAACGGTCACAACAACTTTGCGGCAAAGTTTCGCCACAACAACGCCACAAAAAATTGGGTGACGAATGTCCACAGCAATTTATGTGTCAGTTTCCAAATGTTCTAAACTCAGTACCCTCCCCTTGACGGATGTACGTTGTGGAGCAGTGGATAGCGGCTCGGAAAGAGAAACCGGGAAGCCGAGTTCGAATTCCAGTTGAATCCATTGTATTCACTTACGCGCAAATACCCTTGGGAAAGGTATTAATCCGTCTCTTCCTTCCAGTTATGGGTTAAATAGCAGGACAGATTGGGTTCTATAGTCTTGGTCGGCAACCAGTCTACCTCAGAAAGCAATGGCAAACTACTGCGGGATAATCTTCTGGCCAGTCAGTCATGTCTCTTTCGAGACATGATCGCCCAAGCGTGTATCACGTATGGCACTTAACTGACTAACCCTGCATTCACTTACGCGCTAATACCCTTAGGAAAGGTATTAATCCGGCTCTTCAGTTATGGGTTAAATAACAGAACAGATTGGGTTCTATAGCCTTGGCTGACAACCAGTCTACCGCAGAAGGTATTGGCAACCTGTTGCTGGATAATTAAAAAGCCTGCAGTCTATACAGGGAAGGACTTGGAACCCTGCCCTTAAACAAATCCTAAAGAATCTTTCTTTGGTATTTGTTTCAGAGCAGGCTTTCTCCATCGCTTGGGAGGAAGCCGGCTTAACCCGACTAGGATAAATGCCGAAACCGGTACAGTTACAGTACCCTCGCCAACGTGCCTTCATTGTCTTACATGGAGTCATGTCGATGAAAAAGGAATAGATCCTGGAAAGAAAAAAAATTAGTATGATGCAGGGAAATAGTTTTTTCTTGTAACAGACATAGCAATTTAAATTCAATAAGAACATTAGGCAGCTGCCAGTTAAGTACCATAAGGGACAAACGCTTGGGCGATCATGTTTGGAAAAAGACATGATTCACTGGGCAAAAGTTTTTCCAGCAGTACGTTGCCATTAATTTCTGCAGTAGGCTGGCTGCCAACCAAAGCTAAAGAACCCAGTCTGTTCCTTTATTTAATCTATATCTGCAAGAAATAGACTGATTAATATGTTTTCAAATGGTATTTGCGCGTAAGTGAATGCAACGAATTCAACTGTAATTCTAACACGGCTCTCTGATTTCTCTACGCCACAGCAATTGGAGTAGATAGACTAAACTATCGCCCGGTTCACACTCCACCCACGTCTATTGAACAGGTGAAGAGGATCATCCCTTGTTCCCTGTTTAGGATGTGGTTTCCGGTTTTCTCTTTTCCAAACTTTTCACTCTTTTTCATTTTTTTTCAATTGGAGTAGATAGACCAATTTATCGCCTGGTTCACACTCCACCCACGTCTATTGAACAGGTGAAGAGGCTCATCCCTTGTTCCCTGTTTAGGATGTGGTTTCCGGTTTTCTCTTTTCCAAACTTTTCACTCCTTTTCATTTCTTTTCAGTTGTATTAGATAGACTAAACTATCGCCCGATTCACACTCCACTCACGTCTATTGAACAGGTGAAGAGGCTCATTCCTTGTTCCCTGTTTAGGATGTGGTTTCCGGTTTTTTCTTTATCAAACTTGTCACTCTTACGTAGCCCCCTGCTCATCAGTGGCGTTACCGCTTTGCTCGGGGTGATATGAGTAATATATATATATATATATATATATATATATATATATATATATATATGCAGACCTGTAATGTATTTAGATCGAAGCATTATAAGCAATTGTCCGCTATTACGTCGTTCAGCTGCCTTGCTATGAGGCAGCGTTGCTGTTTCTTTTCATTCTAAACAATGGCGACACCGTATGGATTTTTTCCTATGCTGTGATCGTGTGCTTTCTTTATCTTTAGCTGTTATTTTTCTGATTATCCTTTACTGTCTGTGTTACTCATGGATCCTAAGAAGGTAAGTGCAAGCAATTATAAACCTAATGTGGTTAAGCTGGAAGATAAGTATGATTAAATCGTACGGAAAATGTGAAAAAGTGCCGTTGATAGCGCGTGTTTTTACGGCTGTCACGGTCGGCGATATCGACCATCAGTTATGATAAGGAACGCATACGTCACTGGAAAACGATTTCTTCGAAGACTGCTGTCAGTGATATAGTATTCTTCAGCGTGGACTTTACGCTAATTGCAAGTTGTTTGTTGTAATACTTAATCCAATTTAAGGGAAAACCACAAAGTAAATAATTTTATGCACTTTTTTTCATAACCATTTCAACCTGAGCAAGACAATAATGCATAGGTTACAGTAAGAAGAAAAAAAAACAATAGTTAAAAAAACAACGTACAAGGGATTTTGATGAAAGTATATGAGATGAGATGGGAATCAAGGAGATAGAAGATAGCAATTGACGTTTCATTTCAACTTTTGGAGGTTGTAGCTAGCTGGGAAGCAATCAAACGAAAGGGAATTTGAGAAACTGGAAGTGCGAGAAAAGAAACTGTTAGAGTAGAAAGGAGGCAATATTTAGCAAGTTATTTATTTATTTGCGGTATAGCCCGGCGTTGCACGGGTGTAATGAAAGCTTTAAAACAAATCCGTGGTCCTGGAGCTGAGACTCTTTGGACGTTGGCACGAAGGACTAAAAAACAATAGTTGTTTCCAGTTAAAGCGAAACCGTAGACAGAAAGAAAAATGAATGGATGTAAGTCAAATTTTAATTTCCTGGTATCGATATCAAATACGTTTTTTCGTCGTAAACTGAATTTTGAAGGATAAATAAGTCCTCTGAGTAAATGGTATCATGGCTGAGACTAAGAACTACAATTATACCTACTTAGAGCCAAACCCGAAGCAAAAACTAAAAAAAAGAGCTGAAGAAATACAGACATACAAGCAGATAAAAGAGACACACACACAAGCATCTTGCCTTATATATATATATATATATATATATATATATATATATTATCGATTTTATGCACTATTGTAAGAACTGCAACCTTGAAACTTCTGAGTATCGTTTCTTATGTCTTTGTCTATGAGTATATCAAATTTGATTAAAATCGGACCACTCCTTCGAAAACCCGATCTTTTCGATTATCAATATTTATCGGGGGTACCTAGACACAAAACCTAGCTAAGAACACTCGCAGACGCTTATAGTACAACCGTGTAAATTTTCAAGAAAATCGGTTCAGCTGTTTCGGAGTCTATAGATAACGGACACACACACACACACACACACAGAGACACACACAGAGACACACACAGAGACAAAGTTCCATTTATAAATAAGTTTAGATAGATTAGATAGATTAGATTTTTATAATCGTGTCGCCCTAAGCAAAGGCATTTTACAGCCACTGTTGAGCATAGAAAGTAAGTTATGAGAAAGAGTGACAGGTTACAGGGGGTGTCAGGAAGAGGGTAGGAGAAGGATGAGAATACTGTTGAGAGTGGAGTGGACGAAGAAAGAAGCATGAATGAGAGAGCGGATACAAGGTAGTGAAATTGTAGATGACTGTTGATTTTACACTTGAATTCTTGAAGATTTAGTTGCTGTTGGGAAATCAAGTAAACAGAAAGGGAATTCCACAGGCGGGAATTTCATGGTAAAACGGCGGGACCTTGATTCCAAGCTAGAAGCACTCTTAAATGTAGTAAAGAACTTGCGAAAAAAGGTCGTCAGAGCATTCGCCATGAAGGTAATTGCAGAAAAGTCAGAGGGAAGACACATCGTTATTCTTTGAAATAAATTTAGCTAAAATCTTTTGTAATGTTTATTAAAGTATAATTCTTTCATTTATTCTGTTATGCTGCTGTAGTTATCACTCCTCTGATGTTCCTGGTGTCATTCAAGACAAAAGAACGAAATGGCTTGCCGGTTCTTTTTTTTTTAACGGGGAGTTGAGATTACACCGTCCCTCCTCTCAGAAATCCACTCGCCTACTGGTAAATCAAACCGGCAGCCTGTCGTGTGCGTGAAGTCCCGTCCGTCTAGTCCTAGCGCACCGTTACCAGCTTCCGTGGTTCGCTGCTCCTGCATGTTGTCCGCCGTTGTGCCGTTTGCCGTTGCCATTTCCGCTGCCGCCTCTTTCGCTGACACCACCGAATCGAGGTGACAACGACTTCGACTACGACGATGCCGTCGCCGCCGCGAAGCATATTCGAAAACAACGAATGATTTGCGTTGTGGTGCCGTGGATATCAACTCGGAACGACAAATCGGGAAGCCGAGTTCGAATTCCAGTTGGATTCCTTGCATTCACTTACGCACAAATACCCTTGGAAAATCTTCTTTTCCCTCTAGTTATGGGTTAAATAATTGGACAGAGTGGGTTCTATAGCCTTGGCTGCAACTAGTCTACCGCAGAAAGTAATGGCAACCTACTGCAGGATAATCTTCTGTCCAGTCACTCAAGTCTCTTTCAAGACATGATCGCCCAATCGTGTATCAGGTATGGCACGTAACTGACTGGTAACTCGACTGGCCAATGGACGCTTGGCAAAGGAGATTTGTTCAGGAAAGCTTTCCGGCTACCCTCACACAGTTCAGTCGGCAGGTCGATGCTGTTGACCAAGGTGTGGCCATCGCAGTGCCTATGTTACTTCTCGGGGTCATGTGAGAGAACTGGATGTAGGCCGTACGCCAGTATAGTTCCGCATCCCAATTCACCTGTGTAAAGCAAAAAGTACTACTACTGAGGAAACACCCATTTACATACGCATATTTTACCCTGGATGCCGAAGTAAGCAGGTCGTCATCAAATATAACTATTTAATAATAATTATTATTATTATTATATAATTCAGTAACATTAATAAAAAACAAAATTTTAAAATTAGCGTTGGCTTCATTCTTTTACGAGTAATTTGCATTAGCTTTGCACTGTTTGTCCTCCTTTTAAGGCACTTAAGCCTTTATTTTGAACCTGGTTACATTAGTTTTTTTTTTAAATCAAACATAAATGTAATGTGTGTGATATTTTCCTGTATTTATTTAAGAATATTATGGTACGAGAAAGGTGATTAAAAGAGTTGTGTATAAACAAAGATCACCAAAAAGAAAAAATATGGGATTAGCGGTATTTCGCGCAATCTTGTATATGTGCATGGATATGCTGCACGTTGTTTGGTAAAATTAAGTAGTCTACTTGTCCAAAGAGATGTGCGTTGTGATGCAGTGGATATCGGCTCGGAACCACAAATCGGAGAGCAGAGTTCGAATTCTAGTTGAATTCTTTGCATTCACTTACGCACAAATACCCTTAGGACAAGTTATAAATCCTTCTCTTCCCTCCAGTTATGGGTTAAATAATAGAACAGATTGGGTTCTGTAGCCTTGGCTGGCAACCAGTCTACCGCATAAAGCAATGGCAACTTACTGCAGGATAATCTTCTGTCCAGTCAGTCATGTTTCTTTCGAGACATGATCGCCCAAAGCGCGTATCACGTATGACAATTAGCTGACCGACTTGTCCAAAGACTAAGAGATTTCCTGATATTCAGCATTGTAGCTACTATATTCCAAAGCAATATTCAAATAGAGAATTAGTCCTTACATTTTATACCACTAGATTTTAAGCTAAGTCCATTGCAGACAAGGTGGAGTGATTCGATGACATAAAAATCTTATTACTTTTAGTGCAAATTCGTCGTCATTGGTATCATACATATTTGGAGCAACGCTTTCTCTTTTCCCAGCCTTGGTACCATCTGGTGTCAGGTAGATCCGTGTCTGTCACAAGGAATTTAGAACGGTGCTCTTTCTTTAATCGGGTTATGTAAGATAATTATTTCTTGTTTTCATAATAATTTGTTAGATTATTTATGCATTTATTTATTTTTAATAAAAATTTAAAATTTTTAAAAATTTAAAAATTTAAAAGTTTAAAATTTAAAATTATATGATAAAATTTAAAAAATTTAAAAAATTATATGATAAAATTTAAAACTTTAAAATTTTTAAAAATTTTAATAGAATTTAAGAATTTAAACGTTTTCTTTTCATTGCTTAAAATGATTATTGTTATGTATGTTGGCTTGGCAAAAGATTATTTCTTTTAAGAAAGAATTCGGGGCAAGTGTTAACATTTTGGCAAGATTCAGTTGCAGCATTCTCAAGAACATTTTTTCTAAATTATTTTTTTATTTTTTATTTTTTAATCATACCACCCCGAGCAAGGCGGCAACGCCACTGATGTCCAAGGAGCTACGTAAGAGTGAAAAGACTAGAAGAGAGAAAGCCGAAAACCACATCCTAAACAGGGAACAAGGGATGAGCCTCTACACCTGTTCAATAGACGTGGGTGGAGTGTGAACCGGGCGATAGTTTAGACTATCTACTCCAATTGAAAAAAAAAGTGAAAAGATTGGAAAAGAGAAAACCGGAAACCACATCCTAAACAGGTAACAAGGGATGAGCGTCTACACCTGTTCAATAGACGTGGGTGGAGTGTGAACCGGGCGATAGTTTAGACTATCTACTCCAATTGAAAAAAAAAAGTGAAAAGATTGGAAAAGAGAAAGCCGGAAACCACATCCTAAACAGGGAACAAGGGATGAGCCTCTACACCTGCTCAATAGACGTGGCTGGAGTGTGAACCGGGCGATAGTTTAGACTATCTACTCCAATTGAAAAAAAAAGTGAAAAGATTGGAAAAGAGAAAGCCGGAAACCACATCCTAAACAGGGAACAAGGGATGAGTCTCTACACCTGTTCAATAGACGTGGGTGGAGTGTGAACCGGGCGATAGTTTAGACTATCTACTCCAATTGAAAAAAAAGTGAAAAGATTGGAAAAGAGAAAACCGGAAACCACATCCTAAACAGGTAACAAGGGATGAGCGTCTACACCTGTTCAATAGACGTGGGTGGAGTGTGAACCGGGCGATAGTTTAGACTATCTACTCCAATTGAAAAAAAAAGTGAAAAGATTGGAAAAGAGAAAGCCGGAAGGCACATCCTAAACAGGGAACAAGGGATGAGCCTCTACACCTGTTCAGTAGACGGGGATGGAGTGCGAACCGGGCGATAGTTTAGTCTATCTACTCTAATTGTTGTCTATTAATAAGCTTTGTCATTTTTTACATTAGTTTTTTTGCTGAACTTGTCTCTGTGTATGAATAATACAGGGTGCGATGGTTGAATTGTCGTTTAAATGACGCACAAATAAAAATACCACTGACATTTCATTTTAACATCTATATTTACCAAAATTGAAGACAAATATTTTGAAATACTAAAGAGTAAATTTATCTAATAAAATCGCCATTGTTTTCAACCACGAATCACCAGACGACTTTGAAATGTCCTGAATCTCTTTTGGACTGCGTTGTGATATCGGCTGGGAAAGAGAAATCGGGGAGCCGAGTTCGAATTCCTGTTGAATTCTTTGCATTCACTCACTCGCAAATACCTTTGGGAAAGGTATTAAACCGTCTCTTTCTTCCAGTTATGGCTTAAATAACAGGATAGACTGGATTTTATAGACTTGGTTTGCAACCACAGAAAGCAATGGAATACTACTGCCCAGTCAGTTATGTCCTCTTCGATACATGATCGCTCAAGCGTGTATCACGTATGGCACTTAAATGACAGACTTCATTGTCAGTTAAGTTTCATAATTTCAGTGTTGAAATTTCTCTCTGTAACCGTAAGTCCTATGCTAATATTTTCTTCAGTCATACTTCTCGAAACTATCGCTATTTGAAAAATATTTTGAGAAGCTATTTTTTTAGTTTTACCAGTTCAGACCTTTACAGCTAAATCCCACTATATTGGTAAATACCGAAAAGGCAAAAATAAATAAATAAATAATCAATTGATTAGAATTCTGCTAGATAAAAAATGAATAAAAGTCTGTCTATACAAATGTAACTACGTGGAGACACAGATCAGTGTTCTGCTTATAAATGACTCTTACGGTGACATCGACCTCAAATAGAAACATTTTTTTCCTCCTTTTATTTGTTGTGTGCTGCAGAAATAAATAGCAAGTTGCATATTGTGTGCAGCTCACTTCTACGTTTGTGGCATGAGACGAGCCTCGGCTGTTAGTTTTAGAATATCGATTGAATAATGCAAAAATGGCGTGTCTCTGTATTCGTGTTTTTTTTTTCACGCTTTTGTTCGCCTAATCGCAACAGCAACACAACACAAGGTAGAAAATTACTGAATGAGGTCGTTTTATAGTTGTTACAAGAATTACTGCTGATGAGTATATATAACGGTTAACCTTAAAGGCTGTTAAGATTTTATTGATAAGAATCCTCTCGGGAGTTTTTCTTGGGAAAAACCTACGTGATTGGAACATCTTTATTACCAATGGAAAACGAAGGTAATACCGATAATTAATGCATCGCAGTGTACCAGGTATATTGGGTTTTAGCTGTAAAGGTATAAACTCGTAGATCTAAGAAATGTAGCTTGTCCAATTATTTTTTCAAATAGCGATAGAGTTTTGAGAAGTACAGGTGAAGAAAATATTTGCATAGGACTTACGGTGGCAACTAGAAATTTCGGCAATGAGTTTATGAAACCTAACTGCCAATCTAGCACTGCGCGTAAAGTCGAGACATCAAAGAAGATGCTTATTTTGATTTGAGTTTTGCTTAACCGCATATCAATCTCTGTAGGTTATTTAATGCCAAAAAGGTAGGGTTTTAAGGTATTTCTTTTTTTAATCTTCACTTAAATTGAGAAAGTTGATTTAGTCAGAGTTTGATGAAAGTTGTTTTTTACTTTTTTTATTCTAGTAAACTGAGGATGCCTTCTAGTTTTGAGTTCAAAAATATATGGCTGGTAATAATTTTTTCCTTCAAAGCAGTAATTTTTACCTTAAAAATGTGTTATGGTAATAGATTTTTTTTTTGAAAAATGTATATTTTTTCTATAAAACTTTATTTTTATACTTTAATAGTGTTTATCCCTCAAGTTTGGTGGTTAAATATTTGCCCATAGCTGGGACCCTAACAGGTGATACCACTCCGGGTCATGGTGGACCTGGGAACAACAGCAATTAAGAGGTGGCTCTATGCTCCTCACAACCTCCTAATCAGAGACCTTGCTGCCGGATGCAGTTTATCGTCATACCCAGGACTAAAGATGCTTATTAAAATAATCATCATGAAAATATTTGCAGAGAAAACATAGGAAAGCAATGTTACAACGAAGGAAGAGGAAATGTAGCCGGGATTAACATGATATTCTTTGATTTCCACCTTCTTGTATATTGTCTATATATAAAATTATGCTACTTCTGTCTGTCCATACGTACGTTACACTCTCTAAAATAGAAAAATATTGACCGATAGAAATTAAATTTTGGGGAAAAATGAAACAGGGAAGGCTTTGTACTAGGCTCTACGCTGTTTCTGATCGTCATCAATGATCTTCTTGATGTCATATAGTTCCAAAAGATCCATCTATGCAGATGACACCATTTACTCTAGTCTAAAACTCACCGACGTAGTGTGGCTTCCCTGTGCCTCTTCTACAAATACTTTCACGGCTTCTGCTCCGATGAACTTAGCTCACTGGTACCCCCTATATATGAATTTACCCGAGACACAAGATTGGCAACTGTGTCCCACCCTTTTACTGTGAAACCGATAAATTGTAAACGCAGATTCTACTCCATCAGCTTCTTTTCTCGCACTTCCCGCCTGTGGAATTCCATTCCGCTTACTTGTTTTCCCAACAGCTACAACCTCCAAAAATTTAAATGTAAAGTCAATAGTCGCCTCTTATTTCACTAACTTGCATCCTCTCTCTCAGGCTATTTTCTCCGACCAACTCACTGTCATCAGTATTTTCATCCTTCTCATACCATCTTCCTGACATTCCCTGCAATCTGTCACTTTTTCTCATAACATTTCTAGTATGTAACCCTCTACACAACAGTGGCAGTAAAATGCCTTGCTTGGGGCAACAAGATTATAAAAAAAAAACAAAAAAAACAAATAGATAATCTGCCATTGTTGACAAAGTAAAACTTGGCTGCTCTTCTTGAAAGTCACATCAAATCAGTTATAGTCTAGAGTAGAAAATTAATTTTTAATGCCTCGAAATCAAAACTGCTCCCTTTTAACCACCATAGAGAAGCTTTCTTCAGTCATCAAAATGGATATCACTCGCCTCCTGAAGGGCAACACACTGGCCTCACTTCCTTGGCCTCACTTTCGCAACCGACCTGAAGTGAAACGACTACATAGAATCTAGGTCGCATTTCGTATCAGAAATCTTTTCTGGCCTGAATGTAGTTTGCACATTCATAAATCTACTATTCGTCTCTGCATTGAATTCTGTTGGTTAGGTGCCCTGCTATTCATCTCCAGGTTCGCGACAAACTCCAAAGAGGGATCTGCAATTTAATCGACCTGACTTGGCATCTTAACTTCTCTCACATTTTCACTGACAGGACGTGGCTTCCCTCACCTTTTTCTACAAATATTTTCATGGCAACTGCTTTGACGTGCTTTTTCGCTAGTGCTCTAACCATATAAAGCGTACTATTTGATTAGCATCTAGGTCCCACACTTTTACCGTTGAAATAGTTAAAAGTAACTGCCGCTTCTACTCCAACAGTTACTTTTCTCGCACTTCCCGTAAGTGGGACTCTCTTCAATTTACTTGTTTTTCTGATAGAATCTCAAAAAAATCAAATAAAACATCAATTTCCATTTTTCATCTTCTTCAAACCCATTCATCTTTTATACGTTCAGTTGTTCTCAATATATGTGTGTGTGTGTACGCATATATATATATATATATATGCGTACACACACACATATATATATATATATATATATATATATATGTACTTATATATACTTATATATATATATATAAGTGTGTGTGTGTATGCATATATATATATATATATGTATGTGTACGCATATATATGTGTGTACGCATGTATATATGTGTGTGTGTGTGTGTACGTATATATATATATATATATATATATATATATATATGTTTGTTCGCATGTATATATGTGTGTGTATGCATGCATATATACTTATAATACTTAATAAAGATGGTAATATGGGGGCGTATATGCTTCAGAAATTAAAACTGATTTTTTTTATTTCTGTAAGCATGATATATTTTGACTACATATGTTTCAGCATGCAATCGAGAGTCTTAAATGAGTTATCATTGTTGATCTCACTTTGAACTACCAGCAGTAGATGACAGGATGCCCACGTGCTATAAGTGACAAACAAGCCTTAAACTCAAGCCAGACTTATTGCGGAACTCGTACGTATGATCCGTAAATACTCAGGAAAAATGATCGCTTCTCTGTATCGATCCAGTAAATGCTATCACCTAACTTTACAAGATACAGATCAAACCTTAAATGGAGGACTTATGGGCAGGGTCTTGTCTAATCCCCACTTTCCAGTCTTGTTGGTGACAAATTATTTTCTAACTTAAAACCCCTCTCTCACAGGCGAGACGAAAATGGTCTCTCACGGCTCAGGTCCTTGAACCCGCCAGTTTGAGCCTTCACTTCAGCCATGCCACTCATTTCCTCCGAATTCTCAGTATATACATTATTTGTATGACGTTTCAGTCGTTTTTCACTCCGGCCTTCTTCAGCTAGAATTTTCCAACCGAACCCTTCATTACAATCACTGGAGTATATTAACTTCATTCCTTGCGTAGTGGTCATGAGTTATCACCATCTAACCCTGTAAGTTACTTGTTCACCACTGCTGTAGCTTGGTATTGAACTCACAACTCTTTGGGTCAAGTGACAGGAACTAACCAACGTCTATATCCACTGGGCCATGTGTCCTTAATGAACAACTGAATTTTTTAGGACTTAGGACCTAATGTTCAGTAACCTTTTTTTTACCAGAGTTCATATTGCAATTTTTTGATGTTATTGGTTTTCTCACGTATTCTATTGGTGATAATGAACATCTTTTTCCTATGAACCATGGCTCGAAGTTTAGAGTTAACTGTTATGTTCTGCACATATTCGCAAAAACTTTGACTATTACTATATATTAAAAACAGAAAATGCGACAACGAGTTTGTGAAGCCTTTTTTAAATAATTAAACAATTTTTTTTCTTTATATAAAAGTAAAAACAGGTTCATCTACAGAAACACTTTTGTTTTTTTAATCGTATCACCCGAGCAAGGCAGTAACGCCACTGATGTGCAGGGGGCTACATAATAGTTAGAAGATTGGAAAAGATAAAGCCGGAAACCACATCCTAAACAGGGAACAAGGGATGAGCCTCTTAACCTGTTCAATAGACATGGGTGGAGTGTGAACCGGGCAATAGTTCAGTCTATCTACTCCAATAGAAAAAAAAACAAAGAGGGATTGGAAAAGAGAAAGCCAGAAACCACATCCTAAACAAGGAACAAGGGATGAGCCTCTTAACCTGTTCAATAGATGTGGGTGGAGTGTGAACCGGGCGATAGATAGATCTATCTACTCCAATTGAAAAAAAAAACAAAGTGAGAAGATTGGAAAAGAGAAAGCCGGAAACCACATCCTAAACAAGGAACAAGGGATGAGCCTCTTAACCTGTTCAATAGATGTGGGTGGAGTGTGGACCGGGCAGTAGTTCAGTCTATCTACTCCAATTGAAAAAAAAAACAAAGCGAGAAGATTGGAAAAGAGAAAGCCAGAAACCACATCTTAAACAAGGAACAAGGGATGAGCCTCTTAACCTGTTCAATAGATGTGGGTGGAGTGTGAACCGGGCAATAGTTCAGTCTATCTACTCCAATTGAAAAACAAAAACAAAGAGGGATTGGAAAAGAGAAAGCCAGAAACCACATCCTAAACAAGGAACAAGGGATGAGCCTCTTAACCTGTTCAATAGATGTGGGTGGAGTGTGAACCGGGCGATAGATAGATCTATCTACTCCAATTGAAAAAAAAAACAAAGTGAGAAGATTGGAAAAGAGAAAGCTGGAAACCACATCCTAAACAAGGAACAAGGGATGAGCCTCTTAACCTGTTCAATAGATGTGGGTGGAGTGTGGACCTTGCAGTAGTTCAGTCTATCTACTCCAATTGAAAAAAAAAAACAAAGTGAGAAGATTGGAAAAGAGAAAGCCAGAAACCACATCTTAAACAAGGAACAAGGGATGAGCCTCTTAACCTGTTCAATAGATGTGGGTGGAGTGTGAACTGGGCAATAGTTCAGTCTATCTACTCCAATTGAAAAACAAAAACAAAGAGGGATTGGAAAAAGAGAAAGCCAGAAACCACATCCTAAACAAGGAACAAGGGATGAGCCTCTTAACCTGTTCAATAGATGTGGGTGGAGTGTGAACCGGGCGATAGATAGATCTATCTACTCCAATTGAAAAAAAAAACAAAGTGAGAAGATTGGAAAAGAGAAAGCCGGAAACCACATCCTAAACAGGGAACAAGGGATGAGCCTCTTAACCTGTTCAATATACATGGGTGGAGTGTGAACCGGGCAATAGTTCAGTCTATCTACTCCAATTGAAAAAAAAAAAAACAAAGCGTGAAGATTGGAAAAGAGAAAGCCGGAAACCACATCCTAAACAAGGAACAAGGGATGAGCCTCTTAACCTGTTCAATAGATGTGGGTGGAGTGTGAACCGGGCGATAGATAGATCTATCTACTCCAATTGAAAAAAAAAAAACAAAGCGAGAAGATTGGAAAAGAGAAAGCCGGAAACCACATCCTAAACAGGGAACAAGGGATGAGCCTCTTAACCTGTTCAATAGACGTGGGTGGAGTGTGAACCGGGCGATAGCAATAATATAAAATCTAGAGTAATAACAAACATTTATATATCCTTAATATTTCCCCGTTACGCGCATGTTCCTTCTACGTATAATAATACTGCAATAATGTGTAACTGCTTGTCTACACGCCATATTTGCAGGAACAAAAGTCTGTGTACGTATGTGCACTAGGGCGGGCCTCTGCAGCCTCAAAGTTTTTAGTGCGGTGAAGTTTGTGTGTCAGCTGGTACAGTAACTCAGCATCATAAAACCTAAACTGCTAGATTATCAGGTTGCTGTCAGAAGACGCGCCTGTACTCAATGTAAAATGGCTAGCCAGTCTCTTGATGGTCTTAGGAGCCATATAAAACGTCATCATTGACATGGAAATCATCCTTGAAATGTTCGTTTGAGAGTTATGAGTCCTGGGAGTGGTCTTACCCGGCCACAAGTAACTACGAGTATGTACGCATTTATATATATATATATATAGTCATCCGCAAACAGATCACAGCTCATTGTCACCAACAAGACTGGAAAGCGGGGATTAGACAAGACCCTGCCCATAAGTCCTCCATTTAAGGTTTGATCTGTATCTTGTAAAGTTAGGTGATAGCATTTACTGGATCGATACAGAGAAGCGATCATTTTTCCTGAGTATTTAGACTGCGATTGCTTTTTAACCCAGGATTGAGACCCGACCGAATTGGTGTCAGTAGGCGATTCTACTCTATGGGCGTTAGGTAGATGAAGGCAGACTTTTTAGCGGGTATATTGTCATTATATTGTCGTTTTATATATATATATATATATATATATATATATATTGTCGTTATATATATATATATATATATATATATATATATTGTCGTTATATATATATATATATATATATACAAGTGAATAAGGGACAACGAAAAAATTGACAACGTTCAAAACATTAATTTAAAACAGTGCTCGATATAAAATGGAGCTGTGAATATTTATCATAAGTTATAGTTTAGAACATGTACAAATTATCATCTACTACAAAGTTTACATTTTGTTTCGACATTGAAATGGCAATGTCTGACCCGATGAGACATTGTCTTTCAATGTCGATTGGCACTACCTGCTGCCTGGTATTCTCGCCAGAAACTTTATTACGAATATTTCAGAGTATTTGTCTGACAATTTGAAATCAATCCATTGTATTCGGAAAGAGTTAGATGAGTCTAATTGTGATTACTATGGTGTTAGGTGTGATCACTAGAAACGTTCTGCCTCCATTCATTTTTTCACTTTGTCTTAAAATTAAGGCGGAAGCCTACATCAAGTGCTTTCGGAAGTTGGTACTGCCCTGGTTCAAGAGGGTCACTGCTTGAATATCCTTTCTCATGCAACAGGACTCTGCACCATAGCAGAACTCAGTCATGACAGTCAGACAAGTTCTGAGACCACATTACCTCCTTACATCTGACCCAGTAACCCCAGATTGCAAACCCCCTTGATTATCATGTGCAGAGCGCAGCTGACCAACTCTTCGTTACACCAAAGATGAACTAAAGACGTGGGTAATTATAGCAGCATTCACCAACTTAAACAAAGAAACGGTCCAAAAGAGATGCAAAAGATTCTGAATTCGTCTGGAGTCCCTGATTAAAGCTAATGTCACTTTCTTTTCATATATTTCCTCTTTAGTACAGCAAGATATCTTGCGCAATTTTGATAAATATATGTGAGATATCGGTGTTACTTTAATTTTTGCATAAATGAGAAGAAAATTTACCCATCGCACCCTGCATATATGTTGTGGTGTTCTCTCTTTAAAGAGTCTATGTTGGACTCTTCTGCCTACTGTAAGATTAGTAGGAGAGGAGGCCTTGAAAGAATTGAGTGAACGCTGGACAATCAACACACGCACTAGTGGGCTCTCGAACTGGCTCTGTTCTCCCTAAACTGTATAATAAATGCCTTGTTGCGTCTTGCTTTGCTGCCTGCCAGAAATCTTCGTCTACAGTTCCAGTTTTTTAAGAACTCAGGTGAAGCGCCAGAATCTTCCGACTACCAGCTGATTATCCACTTACCTTTTTTAGGGGAAACTTCTAGAATCTCTAATCAATGTTGAATTGATTAAGCATCTCTTATTGCAGGACATTTATTTCAAACAAGTTATATGGTTTGTAAATTTCTGTACCTGCTTGATTCTACTATCTCCGACCTGTATTTGGCATATTGGGCTTCCATTTAAAAATTTAAATACCTGGGAAGTGTTATAACAGAAGACGGAAAGTGCGACACAGAGATCCGAAAGTGAATTGGCATGGCGAAAGAGGCATTCCAGAAGTTGAGTAAAGTATTAAGAAACAGGACAATTTCGCTAAAAACAACGAAGAAAGTACTGGATTGCTATGTGCTGTCAGTTCTTCAATATGGCAGTGAATGCTGGACAATATCATCAAAGATGAAGGAAAAACTTGAAGCAACTGAAATGTTGCTCTCCAAAAGGATGCTTCGAATATCATGAATCGAGCATGTGATCAATGATGAGGTTTTGGAAACTAAAAGGAAATTAATACCGAGCATCAATAACAGACAGATGAAATTCCTGTGACATGAAATGAGGAAGGAGGGCTTCGAGAACCTGATACTCACAGGCCAAATAGAGAGAACAAGAGACAGTGGAAATCAACGGATAACATATTTGAAGGACCTAATCAGGTGGATGATGGAAAGAGGGTTGCATGGTGCAACAGGAGAAGGCGTGCGAAGAGCCACCCGGTCTAGGGAGACGGAGAAAGCCATGATCGCCTACGTCCTGAAAAGACAGGGTACATAGAAGAAGAATATGATTTTTGTTTCTCAAGGTTAATTGCTGATGTACTGACGATAATTGCAGAAAAATCTATCAAAGTCTAGATTATGACTAGCCACTCATATCCAAGGATGCATGTCTACAAGGGCGGCAAGCTAATCCCCGTTGCGGACTCATGCTTAAGCACATTTCCATTCGTTCAACACCCACATAGCCCATCTTTATTTTGTACTGTCACTATTCTGAGAGGACCTTACTTACAGTTTCTGGGATAGAAAGACCATTTTCTAGCATGTACAATGGTCTGAACATGGCCAAGACGCTCAAAAGTTCACTCATGATGACTTTTAATGTGGTGTTAGCACAAGTATCGATAACTCCCAAAGAGTACCGTCGACAAAATCTAGATAAGAATAGTATAACTCTGGACATCTAGAAAGCTTTCGACAGAGTATGATATACCGGTTTTCTTCACAAATTGTCGCCGGAAAATTTTCTCAACTGATCCATAGTTTCTTATCAGATCGCAAATGAAAGTTATCTTGAACGGAAACTCGTCTAGATCTTTTGTTATAAGGCATATGTTTCCCGGGGCTCTATCCTTGAACCTACTTTGTCTTAATTTCCATTAATGACCTTCTCTATGACACCATCTCAACTTGCTGATGACATGTGGGATAGGAAATTAAGAATTAAAATCAATCTTCTTTTTCACTTTAACAAAAATTCACAATGACGTGTGAAATCCTGGTTTTCCGAAAATAGAAAAAGGATTAACCATGTGTTTAAAAAAGAATCGATACCGCATTTCGCAAGTAGTTGTTAAATTGATTTTCTGATCAATGGAGACAATTTACAAGACCAAAATGACTTCGCGATCCAGTGCGAAAAACCTAAAGGATATATAAATGACTCCAATCAGCGTCATTCAGTCAGGGATGGAAGCAGCAGAGACGACGAACTAAAATCTAACGAGAGAAGCTTCAGGTTGACCAGGACATTTGTCCTCTTTCTCCTTTTTTCTCGGGTGCTGATTCCTTTTACTTCTCCTTCAAAGATACTCCTACCGAACAAACGCTCATACATACATACATACGTACGCATAAACTCTTTTCAACAAATTACTACTACGAACATTTCTTGATACACTTAACTTTCTAATTAAACATTAATTTCTACCACAATTCCTGTTAAATTTTCGTTGATAAATATCTATTTTAACATGAAAAATGTATATGATTATTCTTCCCCTATTCCACTCAAAGCAATCTTTTGCTGCAAACCTTTTGATAATTTTGGATAAAATTTGTAAGCTGTAGGGAGTTCGGTTATGTATGACATAAGGCCGAATTAATGAGCATTAACCATCTCCCTAAGGCTATAGACACACCAATTACTCATATTGATAATAAGTCTGATCAGTACGTTATGGTCTAATTGACGGCTGATGTAAAAAACTGATCTTCAGTCTGTTGTTAATCAGGGCAAAGGACGACATGTTAATATAAATCTCTCTAAAGCAAAACTGGACTGTATTACTAATCATTCTGCCTTTCATTAGCATGGCTGAGGCTAACCCTCAGAAAAGTGACACGTTGCCACGATCTCAGGCTAGCATTATCGGTTGACTTGAAGTAAAAATACTATATTCAATCTATTGCAATGTCAGCTGCTAAGAAAGTTGGTTCACTGTGTCATGCAAGATATTATTTAACTCTAGAATCTATATTACATATTCGTCCATGCATAGAATATTGCTGCCAGATATGCTCAGGTGTTCAAAAATATCGGCAATATTATCGGTTCTGGTCTAACATCTCGGTCATAGTCACTTTCTATCGCCATAAAATTGCCTCGCTGTGCCTAAAGAATACTTCTAAAATGCGTTCATGATAATTGTTCGAATGAACTCTTTTCTGTGGAATCTAAACTTTTTGAATTTGTGGTGTGTTTGTGGAGCAGTGGATATCGGCTAGGAACGAGAAATCGGGCAGCCAAGTTCGAATTCCAGTTGAAATCGTTGCATTCACATACGCACAAATATCTTTGGGAAAAGCATTAATCCGTATCTTTCCTACAGTTATGGGTTAAATTACAAGAGAGATTAGGTTCTATAACCTTACCTGGCAACCAGTCTACCGCAGAAAGTAATGGCAACCTAATACGGGATAATCTTCAGTCAGTCATGTCTCTTTCTAGACATCATCACCCAAGCGTGTATCACGTACGGCACATTACTGCCCATGAATTTTCATTTATTAATAGTTATACACGCATATATATATGTGGGTATATATATATATATATATATTTACCCATTCTCTTTCTTTTTATTTCCCATTCTCTTTCTTTATTTCCACTCATTCAGTAATGAAATAGAGTACTCTGGCTATTGGGCATGTATAATGATAATATACGCGTAAAAAGTGTGCCTTCTTCTACTGAGCGCCCATAGCCCAGAAGTAGAATCGCCGACTGACGCCAATTCGGTCGGGTTTCAATCCTGGGTAAAAAGCAATCGGAGTCTAATCGTCTGATGAGCTGTGATACAGCGAAACAGATCTGTCTGCGGATGATTATATATATATATATATATATATGTATATATATACATTCATATTTGTACATACATACATACATACATATAGACAGATAGATGTAATCGGAAGTTCTATCTTAACAAATATTTTTCTTGTATGTCTCGTATGTGGAACTCCCTTCCAGCTCCATGCTTTTCAGTCAACTTTAATCTTAAAAAAAAAAGTACGCAATATAAATTGCGATCTACAGTCCTGGTGATTACTCTTATATTTTTCTCGATTCTTAGCAACCCAATTCTTTTATACCTAGTAACCGGCTTTTATATTTTTTCTTTTACAATGATGCAATAAAAATTAAATATGTAATATGACCTGCCAAAATAAATAAAAAACAAAATTATAAGGCCACAAAAAAAATGAAAATTAACGAAACTTACATAAAAGAGGGTTTACACAATACACAATACTATATATATGCACACACACACACACACACACATATATATATATATATATATATATATATATATATATATATATATATATATACATACATATACATATATATATACATATTTTGAAATATGCACTGTTGCTGAGGAGACGCGAAATCTCTCTTAGGAATTTCATGTTTAGATGTTCATTCAACAATTTTGATTATTAAAAATTTATTTTATTTTATATATATATATATATATATATATATATATATATATATATATATATATATATCAGTGTGGATGACTAATATATTATGCTCTCATTACGAAGGAGCACTCTAGAGATAAGAAATTTAAAAATAGTTACACATTCTGCGATTTACGCGTTACTCCCAAGTAATGAATTGAGTTCTCTCGGTGACTGGCATAAGTATCCACCGCTTATATAAAACACGCTAAAATTTCACCTTTTTCATTCCATGCGCCTATGGCTTAGGGAGTAGAGACTCCGATTAACACAAGATCGATCGAGTTTTGATCCTGGCTGGAGGCAAGTGGAAATCTAGTCACACTGGTGATCTGTGATGCAGTGATACTGGCTTGTATGCGGAAGACTAATATATGTACATATAGGATTAATAACGGAAGTTTGTCTTGCCTACTTCAAAGTTTCGTGAAAGAATATTCTCACTCCTCAGGGGTTATTTTTCAATCTTATTTACGCTTTATCTCTGTCTTGATATCAAGAAATTCCGGACAAAACACCTGCTTGCCAAAATATATTTTCATTAGTCAGTCAGTCAGTTAAGTGCCATACGTGAAACACGCTTGGGCGATCATGTCGCGAAAGAGACATGACTGACTGGGCAGAAGATTATCCCGCAGTAAGTTGCCATTGCTTTCTGTGGTAGATTGGTTGCCAGCCAAGGCTATAGAACCCAATCTGTCCTGTTATTTAACCCATAACTGGAGGGAAGAGACGGATCCATAAAATGGGGCAGTTTGGGTATGGAATGTAAGCACAATATCTCTTTACATTTCGTAACACAGCTTATACATATACGGATATCAACATCATCATCATCATCATCATCATCATTCTGCGGCCTCGGCCGAGATTCACACAAACTCTTGTCAGTAGCTGAATACTTGATGCTTCGCTAGAGCTACCAAGGGTGTTTTTATTGTGACACCATCACTAGATGCGTTGCCTACCACGGCCTAGGAGAGGCCCATTCACCCTAATTGAGAGAAGGATATCCCGCGCCAGTTTCCCAACCTGGTATTTTTTACAACCTCGCGGTAATTTTCATTAGTAAACCACTGAAAAAACAACAATCTTGGAACTAAGCACCATCACTAATTTTCTATATTGTCTACCATATATCATCTCCCTTGGTATAATCCCTTTGCTTACACATTTAGCGATTTCAGTGATACAAATGGAAACGGCAAATCTCTGTTGTACGTCTCACTAGAGGTCTTTTATAAATTCTCCCAGTCTTTAGAGTAGAATCAAGTAGATTTCTGTTATTTTTTACAGGATGGTATCATCATAATAATCTTCGTCTGTGTGAGGCACTTTACAGTGTTTTTTCCCTTATTTCTCCGCATTTATTTGATTCGTCTAACTACCGTAATTTCTAAGAATTTGATGAATGGCGAAAGATGAACTCAGTCTATTACGGCCCGGCATGGCGTGAAGGGATGTTTATCTAAGACTCGCAGGAGCTGGAATCACAATGTTCAGGGGAGGGTGGCATTCCTGTGGCGTGGACTGTTTATCTCCATAGTTACAGGAGAATGGACTAAACGGGGAAAAAGACAGAATAAAGAATGAAATGACGAACAAGAAAACAACATTACAAGAACGAAAATAAGAAAGAGCGAAAAAGAGACAAGAAAAATGGATTTGAGTCAAAGAAATATGTCTGGCAAAAAAAGGAAAATGAGTGAAATTGCAATAAAGAAAGCAAGAAACTAAAAAAGTGAAAGAAAGAAAGGAAGAAAGAAAGAAAGAAAGAAAGAAAGAAAGAAAGGAAGAAGGTAATAGTAGAATAAACTGTAAATAAAAAGAAGGAAAAAGAAAGAAGGATGTTAATACTACAAAAGAAAGAAAGAAAGAAAGAAAGAAATACTAAAGAAAGAAAGAAGGAAGGAAGAATAAAAAAGGAAGACGGTAATACTAAAGAAAGAAAGACAGAAAGAAAGAAAAGCAAAGAAAGAAAAAGAAAAATTGATAGACAGAAAGAAGGTTTGAAGAGAGAAAGGAAGAAAAAGAAAACAAAGAAAGAAGGAAAGGAAGAAAGTTTAAAAAAGAAAGAAAAAAGAAAGAAGTTAATAGTGAAGAAATTAATACGGAAAAAGAAAGAAGGAAGGTAATACTACAGAAGAAAAAAAAAAGAAAGAAAGAAAGAAAGAAAAAGCAAGAAGGAAAGTAATACTAAAGAAAAAAGAAAGAAAGAAGGAAGAAGGAAGGTAATACTAAAGAAAGCAAGAAAGAAAAAAAGAAAGAAAGGAATTAATACAGAGCGAAAAAAAGAAAGAAAAAATGATTGAAAGAAGATAGAAATAAAGGCCTAGGAACAAAAAAAACAAAGAAAAAATGTTACATGGCAGAAGCTTTAAAAAAAATTGAAGGAAATAAACAGACAAGAAATAAATAAAGAAGGAACGAAAGAAACAAATTCACAAATAAATGAGTTGAAATAGAGGAAGAAGATGAATAAAAAATGTGCAAAGAATAAAATACAAAAAAGGCAGAAACGATGTGTGGAGTTCCACTCAAGGATAAAAATAAAGGAGAATTTTTTACATCGAATTTGGAGAGACAGTTTATCTATCGCGGGTATTAATTTTAAAGAAATTTGACAAATTGAATATTAAAGTGGATCCAAATTCACATCTGAAACAATCACCGTTGATTAGTTGAATTTTTCCAATATTTTTTATGCACCTACGCAAATATTTTAAATTGAAAATTGAGCCTAAACTGGAATGCAAGATTTGCGCCGGTCACATGACCAAGACCAGTATAAATACTGTGGCGCAAAACAAAACACTCTGTTAATCACAGAAGCGAAGACTGTCCACGCTATTTGTCATGTAAAGCGAAGCGAATCTATAATTGGCGACGAGAAAGGTCAACGGTTAATGAACAAATAACATATCAAATTTCTATTTCAGAGAACAAATCTTACGAATAATACTTGACAAAGACCCGTACCAGAATAATCATTCATTTTTTAAACAATAGAAAAGAAGAGCATATCTGGTCAGGCGCCCCTGCTGTTCGTCTCAGTGTTTTCGACAGGCTC
Source organism: Ascarosepion bandense (assembly GCA_037127315.1). Lineage (NCBI taxonomy): Eukaryota > Metazoa > Mollusca > Cephalopoda > Sepiida > Sepiidae > Ascarosepion > Ascarosepion bandense. Next base: position 2,921,268 of record JBBBDQ010001353.1, read on the forward strand.
CAAAGGAGAATCTTTAATGCAATTGTTCCCGACCTGACAGCTCGACTCCAGCCACTTTCTCATCGGCGTGATGTGGCTTCCCTCTGTAACTTCTATAAATATTTTCATAGCTTCTGCTTTGACGAACTTTGGTCACTGGTGACCCCACCTCAAGAATTTACTCGCGCAACCAGACTGGCAACAAGGTCCCACCCTTTTACAGTTAGATCAACCAAATGCAGGCCACAATTCCATATACTTGCTTTCCTGACGGCTACCACCTCCAGGAATTTAAATGCAAAGTCAATTTCCGTTTCTTATCCACTTGACTCCAGCCCTTTTCTACAAGAGTTTCTTCTCCTTTTCCTTTCTCTCGTAATTCGCAACTGTCTTCACTCTTGTGTTCACATCCTTCTCTTGCCTTTTCTATTTCACTCCCTGTAGCTGGTTCGTCTTTGTCTTTATTCTCCTCCTACCTAAAACCTTAACTCTTTATGTAGCCCCCTGCACATCAGTGGCGGTACCGCCTTGCTTGGGGTGAAATGATTTTAAAAAAAGTCTAACGAATTTTTCTCAACAACACGCTGTTGGTTTTTTCTGACAAACATTCACATACCTTTTCAAAGTAATCATCATTCAGTCAGTCAGTTAAGTGCCATACGTGATACACGCTTGGGCGATCATGTCTTTTTCAAGACATGACTGACTGGGCAGAAGATTATCTCACAGTAGGTTACCATTGCTTTCTGCGGTAGACCGGTTACGAGCCAAATCTATAGAACCCAATCTGTCCCATTATTTAACCTGGAGGGAAGAGGCGGATTAATACTTTTCCCAAGGGTATTTGCGCGAAAGTGAATGCAAGGAATTATACTGGAATTCGAATTCGAATCCCCGATTTGTCGTTCCAAGTCGATATCCACTGCACCAGAAGATACGCTTTGAATCATGATTACACTTACTATTTAACACTCAAGATCTTTAACATAATACAGCTTCAAACTAGTTCCAACCTGCAAAACAAACTGGCGAACGTAACCTCAAATAAATTCTTTGATGTTTTAAATATTATTTATCGACTCCGAACTCCGCAACCGAAGAAAAATATTTCAATTAAATTCAAAGCAAAGTAACACATTACATATTAAGAAAGAAGAAACTGAAAAGAAAGTTTAAATGTATGAAGATATTCTGAACAATGAATGCAGGAAAAAGAGAAAGAAAAAAAAATAAGAAAGAGAAAATTTAAATTGAAAGAAGAAAAAGAAAAAATAAAGAATCTTTATAGGCAGACGTACAGATTTAACACCGGATGAGAACTGGTTGATGTTTCGACCTCTCGACGGATTACTTAATATCAAATATGGTATATGAGAGCCAGCAGGTATCGAACTTTCAACCAATAGATCAACCTCTTTAATCGAGAAACCTATTTCCTTAGGCCAAAGCGCCGAATATCGTTAGGGACGTCACTACAATTATCTAATCTAAAATTATTTATAAATTGAACTTTGTCTGTGTGTATGTCCGTTACCTATAGACTCTGAAACGGCTGAACCGATTTTCTTGAAAATTCACACAGTTGTACTATAAGCGTCTGCGTGTGTTATTAGCTAGGTTTTGTGTCGAGGTACCCCCGAAAATATCGAAAATCGATCATCGAAAAGATCGGGTTATAGAAGGCGTGGTCCGATTTTAATCAATTTTGATGCACTCATAGACAAAGACATAAGAAACGATATTCAGAAGTTTCAGGGTTGCAGTTCTTATAATAGTGAACAGATGAATTCTAAAGGAATTTGTGCGGAAGTGAATGCAACGAATTCAAATGGAATTCGAACTAGGCTCTACCGACTTCTCATTCTGACGTTTAAATTCGTGTCTAAATACCAAAGAAAGCTTATAAGAATACTTAACAGAAAAATATGTTGAGAAAAAGGCACAGGTAAGCTATTTTTTTGCAGGTAGAAAAGTTACTGAAGCCGAGATGCCAAGTCAGGACCAAAAATATGGCAGATTTATTTTTTGTATTTCATCTTTGGATAATGTCAAGCATTGCTAAAAATATAGGAGCACTAGACCAGATGCAATATTCAAGGCATGGACAAATGTTTGACATAAATGTGCAAGGTAGATGCTGGAAATTGTTTAACGCAACACAGTGAACAAACTTTGATAGCTGCAAGCGTAGCAACTGATTGATTATAATCATTCAATTTCATGTCAGTAGAAAATCTTAAACCAAGAAGGCGCAATGAGCCACTCTCTTGGAGGTTAGCATAAGTCATGCTTATTTTTATCGATTTAACTAGAGCGTTTTTTATTTTTTATTTTTTTTGGGCGTGGGGTCGAATAAACAAGCATTTTCTTGCCCTAGTTAACAGCAGATTATAGGTCATTTTCGAAATCAGCTGCCAATTTAAATTCATTGAACCTATCAAATGTGCCACTAACACGTGTGTAAATACTTTTGGGAAATATTAATTAACCGATATGGAATTCATTTTTTCAATGCACTGTGTCCCTTCGAGACATAGATGATCATGACCCTTCGTGTTTTCCTACCCTTTTTAGCTCTTAGTAATGTTAGTTTTTCGCTATCATTCCAAATTCTTGTTGTACCATCTATTTACATCAACTCGTTAATTAGGCTACTCGCTGTTACCCCACATCTTTGTTGCATTCAGTATGACGCGTGAGTGTCGAATTCTCCAAACACTCTTTCTTCATTATGTGTTCTAGAAAGGTAGAATACGCGGAATTAGAACCATCTACCCCGATAAACTATATGAAAAGTTCGTTTCAAGACTCCAACAAATATCACCTGAAGAAGGCTGGAGCGTACAAGTACCGAAACATCGTGAATATGGTAATAAAGATCAGGGCAACATGTAAATTGTTAAAATGCTCCATCTCAGAAATATAGACAGAATGTTAGTTTAGATAAGCAAGTGGATACACCTTATTTCCGATTTCTTTGTCAGCTAATCTCTAAAAAACCTCCTCATCCACTCCATCACTTTCCCGTTCCACTTTAGTCAAAATGGGTTCCGCTTACAAAACTAGACTTAAAGAAATGTCCCTGCTGGGTATTAAAAGTACATCTCTTTTTTTCTACTTGGGTGTTCACAGTATCACAACTCTGCCTACCTCCCATTAGCATGGACCAGGCTTGCCTCCCAGAGAGTAAAACACTGCGCCTCCTTGGTCTCACAGTTTCAGCGGACCTCAAGTGGAATGACTATATCGAATCCACTGCTAAATCCGCTACTATGAAAGTCGGTTCTCTGTGCAGGGCCCGGAGTTTTTTCCGTCTGAATCTATCCTGCACATTTATAAATCTACCATCCGCCCGTGCATTGAATACTGTTGCCATATCTGGCCGGGTGCCCCTGCTATTCTCCTTCTGCTTCTCGACAAGGTACAGCGGAGGGTCTGTAATGTGATCGATGCTGACATGGCAGACCGCCTGCAGTCTCTCTCTCACCGGCGCGACGTGGCTTCCCTGTGTCTCTTCTATAAATACTCGCATGGCTTCTGCTCCGATGAACTTAGATCACTGGTGCCCCTTAGGTTCGAATTTGCACGAGATACTAGATTAGCAACTAGATCCCACCCTTTTACAGTGAAACCGATAAAATGCAACCGCAACTTCTAGTCCAACAGTTTCTTTTCTCGTACTTCCCGACTGTGGAATTCCCTTCCACATGACTGCTTCCCCGACGGCTACAATCTCCAGGAGTTTACATGTAAGATCAATAGACACCTCCTAACACAATAACTCGTTTCCATTCTTTCAAACACTCTTCCCATCCTCCCAACTACCTATCACCCCCCTTCTGACATTTCCTATATCTAACCACTCTTTCTATTTACCTTCCCCTATGTAGCCCCAAGCGCAATAGTGGCAGTGGAATGCCTTGCTTGGGGGTGAAACGATTAAAAAAAATGTAGGCCTTTTGTTAGGAGGTGTCTATTTTGTCAGCATGGACGTTGTTATTGAGCTTGAGTTTTGTTTAACGGCATATCAACACCTGTGTGGGTTATTTAATGCCAAAAATGTAGGGTTTAATATATTTTTCATGTTCAGTTATAGTAAGAAGTTTGATTTAGTAAGATTTTGATGATTTTTTTAAAGTTTAGAAACTGAAAATGTCTTCTAGTTTTGTGTTCAAAAATGTATTGCTGGTAATAATTTATTTTTCCTTCAAAAATGTATTATGGTAATATTCTTTTCTTAAAACTGTATTTTTGGTAATAGTTTTTCATTAAAAAATATATATATTTCTAAATAAGTCTATTTTTCTACTTTCATAATGTTTTGATCTCAGTTTGGAGGGTGAACTATTTTCCCTTAGCTGGGACCCTAACAGGTGCTACCATTCCGGGTCAGAGTGAACCTGGGAACAACAGCAATTGAGAGGTAGTTCCATGCTCCTCACAACTTCCCAATCAGAGGCCTTGCTGTCGGATGCAGTTTACGGTCATGCTCAACAATAGAAATCCGTTATTATGCAACCAGTTTGGAAGGAGAGAGTTCACTCAAAAAGCATTTTTTGTTGTTTTTTTTTTTCATGAACTGTTACTTCTTGGAATATTTTCCACAGAGATGCTTCCCTTAATACTATACATTCACGTAGTTTCAATAATTATGCATCCATTTTTTTTCTGAATCATTTTGCATTAAATTGCCAGTAGTAGGCCTGAAGTTACAGGGAGTGAAAGTGAGTGAAAAGAGTATTTAATCAAAACGCTCGTAAGCATCAATGAGTGTTAACTTTACCAACATCGTCTTCATTAGCACGTTCTGGATATTCGCCGTGCAGAGATTTGTCTTTCTAGCATTGTTTCATCTCTTCAAAAACTTTAGCCTTTGCTTTCTTCTTTTTTTTATTTGTTTGCTGCAACAGTTGGTTCCTGAGTTCTGTTTTGGTTTTCTATAGAATTTAATGAATGTAAATCTCGTTTGTATTTACAACCTTCATTCATGATTCAATATTTTTCTTTGTTTTCGTGATGTTTATCCAATTATATCATCCAGTCCTTTGTTGTTTCCATATACATTAGTAACCCAATAATTGTTGTCTTTTACGACAATTCGAGCTGAATTAGAATTCTTCTACCTTCTTTACGGTTTGCATCTGCTTAGAAAGAAAATTTGTTGTCTTAGAACCAATTCGTCTCAAGAGATTTAGGATGTATGAAGAAGTAACAAACGATGGACTGGATTCAAGAGGATGACGATTGACATTGTATTTAAATTTTTGAAGATTGTATTTTTCCGAGAAGTTAGTAAACGAAAAAGCTGTTCGGCAAGCGGGAAGTGCGAGAAAAGAAACTAATGAAGTAGAAGTTGCGGTTGCGTTTAGCTCCTTCAAGCGTAAACAGGTGGGGTCAAGATGCTAATGTAGATGCCCGCTTTATATTATACACTCGAGGCACCAGGGTAAAAAAGATTGTCAGGGCTTTTGTGATGATAATATCTTCAGAAAAGACAAAGGCTATCCTTCATATTCTCATAATAACCACCTACTACCAACAATTCTTACACTGATATCACGTACTTAATTCAATAATCTTATAAATTGAGTGGCTTTTGGGCATTGTAATTTTTAAATTTTGCAATTAAAAAAAAGTTCCTTAGTCTACCTGGGAAGTGTTTTGGCAGAGAACTGAAAGGGCGACATGGAGATCCAAAGACGTATTGGCATGGCCAAAGGCTGATTTCAGAAGCTCACCAGAGCACTGAAAAATCTCATTAGAAACAAAAGTGAAGAGTGCGGGATTTCTATGTGATATCTGTCATTTTGTATGAAAGTGAAGGCTGGACGATCTTATCAATGATGAAAGAGAGGCTTGATGCAGCAGAAATGTTGTTTTACAGAAGGATGATGATAATACCCTGGATGGAGCACATGTGCAACGATGAGGTGTTGGAAAAGATGCAAACGAGAAGAAAACTGATAATAAATATCAGAAAGATACAAATGAGGTTCCTGGGACACGTAATGAGGAAAGAGGGCCTGGAGAACTTGATACTCACAGGTTGGATAAATGGAAGGAGAGACAGAGGAAAGCAACGCGAGATTTGTTAAGTTTGAGCAAATGTTTGATTGAGCAGGGCTTAGAAGAGATACCAGGAGAAAAGTTCTGAGAGCGACAAGAGACAGAGTGGAAGTCCATGATCACCTACGTCCTGAAAAAACACAAAACATGAAAAAGAAGTCCTCTGGTATTTAACTCAGTCAATGGGAAGAATAGGGTTATACCAATATAAGATAATTTGTGCGAAAATGAAAGCAACTACATTGGTGGGATATAGAAATCAGCTTGCCAATCCCAGTTACTGGACTATAGCTTACTACATCACGCTCCCATTTAAGTTGATATAATAAAAATATTCAATTGAAGTATGTCTATTTTTCCACATAAAAAAACTCATTTGAAATATGACCATTTTATAAAAATCGATGTGCTATCAAATAACATTTATTTTTTTTTAGCCACCCCTGTCGAAATATTTCTGATTCATTTTTAGCTTTTTAATTCTAGTAGCTAATATTAGTTTTCATTGACCTCTAAATGGCTATTCATGTGATTGAATATCGATGAAAAATCGATTGATCAATAGCTGCGTTATAAAAACTAGGTTGTTTATTACAAAGCCATAAAAAAGCGAAGGCAGTTTCATCGATCTTGGCTTAAATCAGTATCAAATCCAACCGTTCATCACGCATGCGCTTGATCAGTTTGTCGGTGATTGGATTTTCAAATCTATTGCCGCCATTGTTTTAATTAAGCAAAATAAAATTTTGATCCTCCACAACGATCATAGCGAGGAAAATGATAGGGAAAATTCCCCTATTTATCGAAATAATTTTGCGTAAAATCCTTGCCAGGATTCGTTATTGGTGGCCACAATCTCAACAATACGCGGAAGACATGGTGCTGATAGCAGACACGGAAAGAAAATCAGGACCTCATACAGAAGGTAACAAAAGAAAGAAAGAAGAAAGGGCTGAGCATAAACTTCAAGAAAACTGAATGTATGTTCACCAGCAAAAAGAAGAGGCCAACTATAAGTCGGAGCAACTTAGGGGGTTACATAGGGGAAGGTGAAGAGAAATAAAGGTTAGATATAGGAAATGTCAGAAGGAGAGTGATAGACGGGTAAGGATACCGAGGCTGAAGGTTGGGCAGATGGGAAGAGTGTTTGAGAGAATGGATACGAGTTACTGTGTTAGGAGGTGTCTGTTGACCTTACATTTAAACTCCTGGAGATTGTAGCTGTCAGGGAAGCAAGTATGTGGAAAGGAATCCCACAGGCGGGAAGTGCGATAAAAGAAGCTGTTGGAGTAGAAGTTGCGGTTAAATCTTATCGGTTTCACTGTAAAAGGGTGGGACCTAGTTGCTAATCTAGTATCTCGTGCAAATTCGTACCTAGGGGGCACCAGTGATCTAAGTTCATCGGAGCAGAAGCCGTGAAAGTATTTATAGAAGAGGCACAGGGAGGCCACGTCACGCCGGTGAGAGAGTGACTGCAGCCGGTCTGCCAAGTCGGTATCGATCATATTGCAGATTCTCCGTTGTATTTTGTCAAAAACCCCGAGAAGAATAGCGGGGGCACCCGACCAGATGTGGCCGCAGAATTCAATACACGGGCCAATGGTAGATTTATGACACAAGTAAAGAAATTTAAGTACCTGGGAAGTGTTCTGACAGAGGATGGAAAGTGCGACATTGAGATCCAAAGACGCATTTCAATTTAACCAGACTAATGAAAAACAGGAAAATACCATTGAAAACAAAGACAGGAGTGCTTGATTGCTATGTGATGTCTACCCTTCTATGTGCCAGCGATTGTAGGTCGATCTCATCGAGGATGAAGGAAAGGCTTGAGGTAGCAAAGATGATGTTTTACGGAAGGATGTTGAGGTTATAATGGACTGAATGGGTGGGCAACGAGGAGGTGTAGGAAAGGAGGCAAACAAGAAGAAACTCAGGAAGAGACAGATGAGGTTCCTGGGACATTATTGAGGAATAAGGGCTTGAAGAATTTAATACTCACAGGACGGATAGTAGAAAAGAGAGAAAGAGAGACAGAGGAAATAACCGTGAGACCTACTTGTTCGGCCTGAGAAAATGGCTGGCGGAGCGGGTTTAGAAGAGATACCAAGAGAAAAAATATTAAAAACGACAAAAGACAGTGCCAAGTAGAAGTCCATGATCACATACGTCCTGAAGGAACACGGCACATGAAGAAGAAGAAGAAGAAGAAGAAGAAGAAGAAGAAGAAGAAGAAGATTATCAAAATATTACAAAACCTATCAGAACTTATTCATGGAATTATTTAACAAAGCAAGAAAATATTTGAAACTGACAACTTCTTAAATTTCGCAGATGCAGACGTGGAAGGTACGAGGACCTTATCGCCACTTCTATTGTTTCTTCGTTTTATGCTTTTTTATCTATTTTCTCACTGAAACAAAATAGTGTATCTAATGTATTTTTTCTGCCTTACCTTGCTATTAAAGTTAAACAGACCTATATCTATCATTTATAAAATAAAAAATGATCATATTATTATTCATTAAATATTATGTTACCCCAGGAAATTAAAAATAGGATAACAGAAAACCTGCAAGGAAAGAAGTAGTAATTTTTATTATTATCATTGTCTCAATTTTCATAATAAATCGATTTCTGCTATGGTCGCACTACCTACCAAGTCTGCATGAAGACCTAAGGCAGGTCGTGGTCTGTTGTTATGGCTCCAGTTCATGTTTTTTTTAAATTTCTCTAGCGTTACATAGACAAAGTTCTTCTTAGTATGTGGTCTGTACTTAACAAGACAATTTTTTGTATATCTCTTAAGCTGGGGTTTCCAGGGATTCATTCAATGTGTTGTTTTGTTCCATTTTTTTATCATTCCAAGTGCACCTACTATCACATGTACGTTACTAGTTTTCAATTTCCACATTTTTTTTCTACTTAAATTTCCAGGTATTTATATTCTGACAGTTTTTCGAATTCCTTGTTTGCTATGTTACAATCCGCTGGACAAGTCATATCAATCAATGAGCAAGTTTTTTGTTTTTAACAATAATATCCGGCTTATTCGCTTCAACTTTCCTGTCTGTGTAGATGGTGTAATCCCATAGAATGGTGACATCTTCTATTTCTGTAACCGGTGCTGGGTGATGTTCATACCAATGTTTGTTTACATACTTTTCATAGTGTTTGCACATTGTCCAATGTAAATATTGCCCCACTCTATCGTGACGGTTTTTATATTCATTTGGGGTAAATACAGAACAACTTGAGATTAGATAGTCTTTTGTTTTTTGGTATTTATCACAGAACCTGCATTTTGGATCCACATTATTATGTATGATATTTGCCTGAAGATTCCCGGTGAAAAGACTCACGCTTTGCGCTGCATGAATAAAACCTTCCGTTTTATCTTTTAATCCGGACGCCCGTAAGCATCAATGAATTTTAACTTTATCAACATCGGCTTTGCTAGCACGTTCTTGATATGGGCAATGAAGAGGTTTGTCTTGCCAGCGTCGTTTCATTTTTTCCTTGGCTTTCATTTTCATACATTTTGCTGCAACATTTTGCTCCTGAGTTCTGCTTTGATTTTCCTACAGATTCTACTCCATGTAAATCCCTCTTTTATTTACAACCTTCATTTATGATTCAATATTTTTCTTTGTTTTTTGTGATATTTAAAGAATTGTATCATACAGTTCTTTTGTTGTTTCCATGTACGTTAGCCAATATTTGTTGTCTTATATGATACTTATAACTGAATAAATCTTTCTCAAACTTTTTGACGTGGTATGTATAGACGATCTGAATCAGCCTTTGGATGATGCATGTCATGATTAGAAAAAAAAACTTTCTTGTCTTAGAATCCATTCCTCTGATGACATTTAGCGTCCAGTTCAAGAGATTATATTGAACCATTGTCAGTCAGTTAAGTGGCATACGCGATCCACGCTTGGGCGATCATATCTCGGAAGAGACATGACTGACTGGGCAGAAGATTATCCCGCAGTAGGTTGCCATTGCTTTCTACGGTAGACTGGTTGCCGACCAAGGCTATAGAACCCAAACTGTCCTGTTAGTTAACCCATAACTGGAAGGAAGAGACGGATTAATACTTTTTCCAAGGGTATTTGCGCGTAAGTGAATACAATGGATTTAACTGGAATTCAAACTCGGCTTCCCGGTTCCTCGTTCAGAGCCGATATCCACTGTACCACAACGCACGTCCATTGTAATTGTCAGAAATGGCCTGTCGCCTCTGGTGTTGACTTCAACCTCCAGTTTAAAATATTAATACTTCTTGTATTCAATTGGCCATTTTTTCCTTTGCACCTTTTTATGATATATATATATATATATATATATATATATATATATATATATATATATATATATATATTAATGCAGGTTTCATTGAATAATATAGACAAGTTTTGTCTATTAATTTTGTGTAGGACCCGTTCATACCGTCTGATATATATATATATATATATATATATATATATATTGTCATCCGTAGACAGATCTGTTTCGCCGTATCACAGCTCATCAGTACGGTTAGACTCCGATTGCTTTTTCTACCCAGGATTGAAACCCGATCGAAATGGCATCAGTCGGCGACTCTGGACATTTCAGACCAGCCTCAGCCTTTCATCAGAAACAAATGATTTTAAAATTTAAACAAGGAACATTCGTCATGAGGAGCGTCTTTCGCGAGATGTTTACATCAGGTAACGTAGAAAGCGATAGAATTTTTGGATATTTAAAAAAAAACGTAAACCTAACTGTAATAATCCTTTTAAATGTTGTTTTAAAGAATTTTTTTAAGTGTATCTAAAAAATGTTTAACTATTGAAATATTTATAAAGATTCAAAATACCTGAGTCCCTATTTAACCCTAGCCTATATGTATTTAATTTTAAAATCCAGTATTCTTCTTTCTTTCTGCGTGAGTATGAGGAACTAAAATCGGAATCTATCAGTAAACATTTGCAGTTTTCTAATGTGTGTCCAGCTATGGGTGAATAAGGGTTGTTTTGGCGTATGCTTAGTTTATGATTATTAAAACGGAATCTAAATCTGGTTCCAGATTCACCAATATATCCAATATATATATATATATATATATATATATATATATATATATATATATCATAGACAGAAATAAAATATATGAACATTTAAAAAAACGATCGCTATATTCTCATTAAAACTTTCTTGTCTTAGAATCCATTCCTCTGATGACATTTAGCGTCCAGTTCAAGAAATTATATTGAACCATTGTCAGTCAGTTAAGTGGCATACGCGATCCACGCTTTGGCGATCATATCTCGAAAGAGACATGACTGACTGGGCGGAAGATTATATTATATGATATGATAGATAGATAGATAGATAGATAGATAGATAGATAGATAGATAGATAGATAGATAGATATGGAAAGGGAAAATATCATTGACAGATTGGTACAGAAGGGACTGAGATAGATAGATAGATAGATAGATAGATAGATAGATAGATAGATAGATAGATAGATAGATATGTAAAGGGAAAATATCATTGACAGATTGGTACAGAAGGGACTGAGATAGATAGATAGATAGATAGATAGATAGATAGATAGATAGATAGATAGATAGATAGATAGATATTGAAGAGATTTAGACAAAGTATTGGAAATTATTAGGCATGTATATAGGTCACTGTAATCACACTTCGACAGAAACATTTATGTTTGGAGACTTGCCCTATGTGGACAGATTTCAGTCGAGAAACAATTGGATGCTGCAAGCCTGAAGAAAAAGTACTTTAATAGTGTGGGGAAAATTACATTCTATCAAATATTATTTAGATAAAAATACAACAATTAGTAAAATTTTAAGATATTCATTCGTATTGATTTTCACTTGGATTTGACAGAAAAGATTAAAATACAACCAAATTAATAGACGTCCCAAGATCGATAATCTAATAACAGATATCGATGTTAGAAAGGAAGAGGAATTTATGATTTTTCAATAGCCTTTAATGTGCGCTGTAAAGAACAGTTGAAACTAATGGTTTACTCTCCAGCGGCAAGTCTCACCAATATCCTTCCCATCCGTCAGAGTCTTTTTTTAAAACTTCACTCCTTTTCTTTCCCTACTACTCATGGCCTCGGCTTCCTCGATTATCTAAGCCCGTTCAGTTTGTCCCCTTCCGTCTTATTTCTACGACTAACATTTCTCCGGATCTGTCTGCTTCCGGTGTGCCCACCTTTCTTTCTTTCATTCTTTCTAACTTCCTGTATTCACTTCCTTGGCCATTTTTTTCCTTTCCACCTTTTTAGCTCGTTGGTTCTTTAACTTCGGTGAAGTCTACCATATTTTTTGTTTGTTATTTGTCTATCTTGTCTTACCTTGCTACATTTTCACCAGCCTGTTTTTATTTTTGTTTTATTTATTTTAATCATAACGTTAACTCCTTGCATTTAATGTTTCCCTTTTTTCTCGGCCGCTTTAATCAATTTTTATCACATAGACATAATCTATGCGAGTGTGTCTCACGTACAATAACTTGTTTGTTATCATGTCTTCCTTTTTTTCTATTCATTCAACTTTCGATCTTTTTCTTTTTGTTCTTTCGTTCTTTCTCTATTTCTTTCATTATTCCTTTTGGTGTTTCTTTATTTATTACATGTTCTTTCTTTCTCTCGTTTACTCTTTCATCTATTTTCTCTCTTCTTTTTTCTATTCGTTCAGCTTCCTTTCTCTCTCTCTCACTCTTTCTTTCTTTCTTTGTTAATTATCTATTCATTTCTCTCACTCGCTGTTTCGTTTTCTCTTTCACATCTTTTTCAGCTTTACTTTTCTATTCGTCCAGCTTTCTTTTTGTTTTTTTTTCTTTCTTTCTTTATTTATTACATGTTTTTTTTTTTACTTCTTTCATTTTTTCCTACCTTTTTTCTATTCGTTCAACTTTCTTTCTTTCTTTCTTTCTCTGGCTCTCTCTCTCTTTCTTTCTTTCTTTCTCGCTGTTTATTTTATTCTCTCATTATCATTTGCTCTTTCACATATTTTCTACCTTTTTTCTATTCGTTCATCTTTCTTTCTTTCTCTCTCTCTCTCTCTCTCTCTCTCTCTATATATATATATATATATATATATATATATATTGTCATCCGCAGACAGATCTGTTTCGCTGTATCACAGCTCATCAATCGGTTAGACTCCGATTGCTTTTTAACCCAGGAATGAAACCCAACCGAAATGGCGTCAGTCGGCGACTCTACCCCTGGGCTATGGGCGTTCGGTGGAAGTAAGCAGACTTTTTAGCGCATATCATTATACGCGCTCAATAGCCAGATATACATATAATATTAACTATAGCAACAACAATAACAATAGTAACAGAACTAACTCTGCCGAAACTAGTATTAATTAAGCTATAATTTAAATCGTCTTGTACAACCCACTGAGAACGAACTCGGAGGGAAAAGAAGGGGAAGTAAAAAAAGAACCAATTTTCCTGACGAGCCGTTAGGCGAAACTGTGGTTGGCTGTTGGCTCTTGCTCAGATTTTCTGTCTTTATATATATATATATATATATAAAGAAAAGAAAGAAGATAATTTTTATTAAGTTAGATCTAAGTTTTCGGCTCATGTGAGCCAAACGCTTAGATCTAACTTAATAAAAAATTATCCAAATATTGAAGAATTTTTGTCTTTATTTTCACCTGAAATTAAAGCCAAAATACGACGTTTAGAACAGCTCATGATTAAACATAACAGACATTCATTGTCTCTTATATTTAACAGCATATGTTTAGAAAATTATTTGCTGCCTCGATACAATATATATATATATATATATATATATATATATATATATATATATATATTACTGTTTCTTTTCCTCTCTCTTTATTTATTTATTTATCTCGTTTTCTGGATTTTCTTTTTCTATTCGCTCAGCTTCCTTCCTTTTCTCTCTCTTTCTTTCTGTCTCTCTCTTTCTATCTCTATTTTTATGTCTGTTGCCCTCTTTCTTTGTATCTATCTTTCTTTTTTCCCATCTCTTCCTCTCTCTTTAACTTGCTTCCTGTTTCCTTTTTTCTATTCATTCAGCGTCTTTTCTTTCTCGCACTCTTTATATATATATATATATATATATATATATATATATATCAATCACTGTTTCTCTCTCCCTCGTTATTTCGTTCTTTCGCTTTCTCTTTCACTATTCGTTTTGCTTTTTTTTCCTTTTTATTTATTTATTTATTTCTCTCGCCATATCTTTTCCATGTACTCACTGAGATTTTTTTCTGTAGAAACGCATTTGAAATGATTGTTTATAAAAATGCATTGCAATGGTTTTCTATAGAAATGCTTTTAAATTGATTGAAACAAGACTGAATTCATGGCTGTTAGTAAAAGCAGCAGCAGCCGTGCATGCAAATTACAAATTGGAGATATCGAAATCACACAGGTGCAACAATTTAGAAATCTGGGAAGCATATTGACAGAGGGCGGAAGTTGCATTGGGATAGCGACAAATGCCTTACAAAATCTGAAACTAATTTTTCTTCTTAATCATTTCACCCAAAGCAAGGCAGTTTTACTGCCACTAGTGCGCAGAGGTTTACCGAGGAGAAAAGTGACGAGAAAAGGGGACGGGTTGTAGGGGATGTCAGGAAGTGGGTAATAGGAAGATGAGAATACTGGTGCGATGGGAGTGGAGTGGAGGGAGAAGAAAGGATGCGAGTCAGTGAGAAAGGAGATGACTATTGACGTTACATTTAAATTCTTGGAGATTGTGGCTGTCGGGGAAGCAAGTATACGGAAGGGAGCTCCACGGGCAGGAATTGCGAGAAAAGAAGCTATGGGAGTAGAAGTTACAGTTACATTTTAATTATGCTATTCGGTGACTGTTATTGTTGCATAGCAATGTGTTATGTCAACACAAGATAAAATCATCTTTGATGGTGTATGCCCTTGTAACCTCTCTGGAGATGAACCTAAAGCTTAGAACCAACATAAAAAAATATCCAAATGTTGTATAATTTTTGTTTTTATTTTCACCTAAAGTTAAAGCCAAAATACGATTTTTAGAACGGCTCATGATTAACCATAAGATATTCATTGTCTGTTATATTTAACAGTATATATATATATATATATATATATATATATATATATATATAAATGTAAACTTGACGTTATACTCGTTTCGAAAAACCATCCACGCACAGGAAAAAATGGTGATAAAAAAGAACGAGCTGAGCACTTGAACATCAGTCAAAGTACGCAGCCCAAAGAAACAAACCCGAGACGAGTAACCTAAAACAAAAAGCGCTCAATACGCAAGTAGAGCAAACAAAGTAAAGAACTAACCTAGAGAGCCAACGAACCTACCAAGGTTTCACCAAACTGGATCTTCAGGGAAAGCCAACTTTCCCTGAAGACCCAATTTGATGAAACCTTGGTAGGTTCGTTGGCTCTCTAGGTTAGTTATTTACTACATATATATATATATATATATATATATATATATATATATATATAGGGAGAGAGAGAGTGAGAGAGGGAGAGATGTGGGGAGAGGGAGAGAAGGTTAAATAAATACACAAAGATAGATAATTAAAAACAAATAAGTATATGAAAATATAAATGTTCGTATGTGAGTAAATTAGATAAATAGATAGTAAAGCTGGGAGATAAAAAAACTTCAACATTTAGGTATGAAAAGTTATACTTCTTAATTTATGTACTATGTTCCTTCAAGAAGTAAGCAATCATGGTCCTCCACATCTTCCTGCCTCTTGTAGCTATTGATAAATTTTGTCTTGTTATTTCTTCCACACCCTATTCTGGCATTCATTTGCTCAAGCCCATCAAGTGTGCCACTCACATTTTTACCCTGTCTCATTTTCCCTCTATCCGTCATGTCATTATCAAATTCTCCAAGCCCTCCTTCCTTATGACGTGTTCCAGAAACTTCAATGGTTTCTTCCTGATATTAAGTATCTTTACTTTTTGTTTCAATTCTCTCCAAGACCTCCTCGTTGCTCATATCTTCGGCTTATGCCACCCTCAGCATCATTCTGCAAAACCGTTTCGAGTCTCTCCTTCGGCTTTGAGAAAATTGTCCACCATTCGCTGCCTTACAGGAGAAAAGATAACATGTAACATTTCATTTCTCTTTTCTTTGTTTCTAACGAAAGTTTCATTTCTCTCTACTTGGATTTTGTAATACATCTTTGCATTTCTTTGTATTTTTGAGATGAGGTAGTATTTACAGTATTTACATTATTCGGGCTATTTTCCTCATCTTTGTTGACATTTGTACAATATTTCGACCATTGTTCGCTCCAGGCTTCTTCAAGTGCTAGGAATTTTGAACCCAACCCTTTAACAGAATCACTGGGATATATGAATCCCATTCCCGGCGTAGTTTTTGCCTATTTTAGAAGTCATGAGTTATCTCCCTCTAATCCTGTAAGTTACTTGTTCACCACTGCTGTAGCCTCACAACTACTTTGGGTCAAGTCACAGGAACTAATGAACGTATATATCCACTGGGCCATGAGTTCTTAAGGACAAGAACAACTCATTTTTGGGGATATATAAACCTAATGTTCAGTAATTCATTTTTTTACCAGAGTTCATATTACAATTTTTTTTTGTTATTTGTTCTCTCTAGTATTTTTATGTTAATGGCTTTCTCTAGTACTTTTTACCAGAGCTCATATTGCAATTTTTGACACTTATGATTTTCTCTGACATTCCGTATTTGTCTAACCCAAAAGAGGCACCCTAAATTCTGTTAGAATACAACACAGAAACATTTCACTTCTCTTTTCTTTGTTTTTAACGAAATTTTCCTTTCTCTCTCCTTAGCTTTTGTAATACGTCTTTGTATTTGTCTATATTTCTCAACAGAGCTAAATCGAGGATAATGAAACAAAGCTATCAATATAAAAAGAAAATGGACAATATGTATGAGGAACAAATATGCTTCGATGAAAATTGATTGGAGACCAAATATGAAATTCTTCTGTTTACATAACAAAGGTTTCGAAGACAAAATATATATTGCTTCCAACAGGTTTAAGTGAGACTTACTGAGAATGATAAATGAGTTGACACAAAAATGAAAGATTCGTTTGAATTTTCCGACTTTATACAGTGTTATACGCCGACAGAGAAATTTATGTGTTCCTATGATATTTCTCGCCTCTTTACCTGCGTCCCTCTTGCCAAGACTATTCATATATGTGCTGATGATTTATAGCTTAGCCAGTTGTCCCCTCCTGTTATTCCTAAGGATGTTTTGTCAAAATTGCCACGAGGTCTGGGGAATTTAGTTTCGATGGCGTCATGTACCGGCAAATTGATGATGTTTCAATGGGTTCACCCATGGGACCTATTTTAGTAAACATTTTATTGGATTCCATGAAGAGAGTGTGTTATTTATACCTAATAAACCTACTGTTTACTTCCGTTACGTCGATAACACTTTTTGTTTTTTTGTTTTTTCATGACGAGACTGAAACGGATCATTTTCATTTGTCCTTGAATAATATGCATCCAGTCCTAAAATTTTTCACTAGAAAGGGAAATTAATTTTTCTCTTTTCTTTCGTGAGGTTTTGGTTATCGGACATTCTTCTTGTTTTCTCACTTCTGCTTAAAGAAAACCGTCATTCACTGGTGTGTATAACAGTTACGAGTCTTTTTTCATCTCGTAAAACATAAAATTAATTTAATTAATACCCTTACTCATAGGGTCGTAATGATCTGCTTTAAAAACAAGTTAGATGATGACATAAGCTTTTTATCACCACTCTCTTTAAGAATGCCAATTCATTGGGCAGTGTTCCGTCAATAATTGAGAACAAAATTTAGAAATTTAATTTAGTCAAACCGACTACAGTCCAAAGAGGTCCTGTGTATCTGCGCCTTCCTTGGCTGGGGAGCATCAGTGACAGATATGCTAAACTGGTTTCTTTGGCGGTTCGACATTGTTGCTTTGCTGCCAGCACTCATGTTTTTTTTCTTTCTGCCAAATGTGTATTTTTACACATACCGAAAACGTTCTCCCTCCTCATCATAACAGTTCTTTGATTTGTCTATATTTCTGAGATGACGTAGTATTTACAGTATTCACATTATCTGGACTATTGTCATCATCTTTTTACGACGTTTCGACAGTTGTACACGCCGGCCTTCTTTAGGTTCTAGCATTTTCGAACTGAACCCTTTATTACAATCAATGGGGTACATGAACATCATTAATTGACTCATGAGTTATCTCCCTTTAACCCTGTAAGTTACTTGTTCACTACTGCTGTAGCCTCACAACTCTTTGGCTCAAGTCACAGGAACTAATCAACGTCTATATCCACTGAGCCATGAGTTCTTAAGGACAAGGACAACTAATTTTGGGGGATTTATAAACCTAATGTTCAGTAATTAATTTTTTTACTAGAGTTCATGTTGCAATTTTTTGTGTTAATTGTTCTCATTTTTTATGTAAATGGCTTTCGCTAGTACTTTTTACCAGAGCTCATATTGCAATTTTTGACACTAATGAGTGTCTATCCCAATGGGTATTATCTACCTTATGTCTGTATTTTTTCAGCCCTTTTATTTTAGTTTTTGCTTCGAGTTTGGCTCTAAGTAGGTATAATTGTAGTTCTTAGTCTCAGCCATGATACCATTTACTCAGAGGAATTATTTAGCCTTCAAACTTCATTTTACGACGAAAAAAACTTATTTGATATCGATACCAAAAAATCAAAATTTGACTTACATCCATACAATTTTCTTTCAGTCTAGGGTTTCGCTTTAACTATTGCATTTTAGTCTTTCGTGCCAACGTCCAAAGAGTCTGAGCTTCAGGACCATGGATTAGTTTTAAAGCTTACATTACACCCGAGCAACGCCGGGCTATACTGCTAGTTTTAAATATAAAAATGTGGGATAAATTGTTCTTCTCTTAAATTATGACGAACTAGTCCTGTCACATCAGTTAGAGGAACACACCTCTAAATAGTGTCGAGAACCAAATATATTTAACCAGAATACTTCAGGCGGTGAGATATACAGACATCGAATCATTCACGATTCTCCCGGTTTTAAATATTTATTTTAGTAAATTCCAATGTTAGAAAATAATGTCGAAATGACTGGCAAGAAAACGTCGTAGATCAGAGATTAGATTTACGATTTAATCCGAGAAAACGTCCGTAAAAAAAGAAAGAATTTTGTATCGGTTTCTTTGAATAGGGTGTTGCTGCAGGTTTATGTTTTCTTTTGGGGGGGATTTGTTTGTTTCCTTTTTTATCTACAATGTTATTGTTCCAATATCGATTTTCAAGAGGAAGTTGATTGCCATTCGTATCTCACTTCATTGTGGCAAGGAGATTTCTTTAAAAAGAAAAATAAACGGAAAAGAAAATCATCGTGCTTATTCGAAAATCTACAAATAGAGATTTCTGCTTTAATCTTTGTCTTCAGTTAAAGGTTGAGTCGTAGCTCGGATGTTTCTTTCTTCGTTTGGTATCAAAGAAATCTTATTTATTTCTATTGCTGCTTGGATTGTTTTCTGTTTTAAACCCAAATGAACGTTTTTGAGAACTTACACAAACTTTTTAATCATATTCAATGGACCTATTATCGTTGCTTTTTGAAAAGCCAAAAGAACATTTGAAAAGAATGAATCATAATAAAAAAATATTGCAAATGAGTTTAGACCAAAGAAGGAAAGTAAGATATATGATTATGATACTATTATATATATATATATATATATATATATATATATATAAAAGAAGGTAAATAAGATATATATATATATATATATATATATACTAGCGGTATAGCCCGGCGTTGCTCGGTGTAATGAAAGATTTAAAACTAATCCATGATCCTGGAATTCAGATTCTTTGAACATTGGCACGAAAGACTAAAAAGCAATAGTTGTTTTCAGTTAAAGCGAAACCATAGACTGAAAGAAAAATGAATGGATGTAAGTCAAATTTTGATTTCCTGGTATCGATATCAAATAAGTTTTTTTCGCCGTAAAATGAATTTTGAAGGATAAATAAGTCCTCTGAGTAAATAGTATCATGACTGAGACTAAGAACTACAATTATACCTACTTAGAACCAAACCCGAAGCAAAAACTAAAATAAAAGGACTGAAAAAAATAGACATACAGTCAGATAAACAGACACACGCACAAACATCTTGCCTTTTATATATATATATATTGTCGATTTTCTGCACTATTGTAAGAACTGCAACCTTGAAACTTCTGAATATAGTTTCTTATGTCTTTGTCTATGAGTGTATTAAATTTGATTAAAATCGGACTACTCCTTCTATAACTCGATTTTTTCGATTATCGATTTTCGATATTTATTGGGGGTACCTCGACACAAAACCTAGCTAAGAACACTCGCAGACGCTTATAATGCAACTATGTAAACTTTCAAGAAAATTGGTTCAGCCGTTTCGGAGTCTATGGGTAACGGACACACACACAGACACAGACACAGACACACACACACATACACACACACAGACAAAGTTCCATTCATAAATAAGTTTAGATAGATACCATTGTAAGCATTATTACCCTAAAAGATTCTCTACCCTTTTGTTTCTAAAATAATACTGACATTAGTAATAATAATAATAACAATAATAATAATAATAATAACAATGATAATTCGTGTTTTTAATATCATTATAAACAATATTATTCTAAAAGTCTCCTGCTTTGTTTCTTTAGCAACATTGATACTGATAAAAATAATATTATGAATAATTGTTATCTTAATATCATTATCAGTAGCATTATGCTAAAAGGATCTCCAACCTTTCGTTTTCTTAATAATAATAGTAACAACAACAACAATACAACAACAACAATAACAACAACAACAATAATAATAATAATAAATTGTATGTTTAATATCATTAAAACAACATTATTCTAAAAGTGTCTCTACATTTTCGTTTGATATTGTTTTATCATGCTTATTCTAAGCTTTCGACTTACATGAACCATCTTCAGAGTGGTTGTAGGGACGTTAACATAAAGATATCTACTATCAAAGATGATATTATCGTGTGTTGACATAAAACATTGCTATGCAACGATGACATTCACCGAATAGCAGTGTGACGTATTAGAACCGCATTTACAAATTTACGAACTGAGTCTGTCACATTTATGTGAACGTTCTCTTTCTGAACAAGATAGTTGTGTTCAAATCATTTCACAGTTGGTACACACATACACATACACACACGCACACACCTGCATATATATATATATATATATATATATGCATTTATATCGAGATGACGAGAACCAACAATGCTGAGTTCTCCAACATTTAATTTTTTTTTTATAAGTGCTTAATACAGTATAGATCGTAGAGCAAAATAATAGTTGAATTTGTTTTTTTATTTAAAATTAATTTAGTTTACATTGCGACACGGAAATGTCTGTTTCCAGATTTATCCCGTCATCAAGCAATAGCAGGCCATAAATAAATCCAAAAACAACTCGAAAATCTCGCAAAGTAATTAAATCAATTTTAATGATATATATATATATATCCACGTTTCACTATTTTTGACATAGGACTATCTTGTTCAGCTTGTGTGAGAAGAACAAAAAAAAATTACGAGTGTATTCAAAGTATATGTTACCTTCATATTTTTTCGGCAAATGATAAATTATTTTCTTGTATTCTTGTAAAGCGTTTATTATTTCTTCCACGTTGTTAAAATTTTAACATATATATTTTTTAATATATGTGGGGGGGGGGGGGGCATGTTTGTATATATATATATATATATATATATGCATTTTTAAACTTACAACTTTTTAGTAGTTGTTCCTATATATATATATATATATATATATATATATATATATGTATATATAGGAAAAACTACTAAAAAGTTGTAAATTTAAAAATTCATTTTTTTGACAGTATTTATTTATTTCTATTATTATTTGATATTTCTGACATCAGAAACAAATGATTTTCAAATTTAAACTAGAAGCGTTCGTCGTGAGTAGCGTCTGTCACGAGATGTTTACATCACCTGACGTAGAAAGCGATAGAGTTTTTGGATATTTTTAAACGTAAACCTAACTGTAATCATACTTTTAAGTGTTGTTTTTAAAAAAAAATTAAGTGTATCTAAAAAATGTTTAATTATTGAAATATTTATAAAGACTCAAAACACCTAAGTCCCTATTTAACCCTAGCCTATATGTATTTAATTTTAAAATCCAGTATTTTTCTTGCTTTCTGCGTGAGTATGTGGAACCAAAATCGGAATCTATCAGTAAACATATATATATATATATATGTGTGTGTGTGTGTGTGTGTGTGTGTGTGTGTGTGTGTGTGTGTTCCTTTTAGAAAGTACCTGATACTAAAATCATCAGGTAATGAAATTTAAATATCTGGGAAGTACAGAGATGCGAAGACGCATTGTCATGGCTAAAGAAGCCTTCCAAAAGCTAAGCGGATTATTAACAGACAGGAAAATTTCGTTGGAAACAAAGGGAATAATACTAAACTGTTACGTGACGTATGTCTTTCTGTATGGCAGTGGATTCTGGACAATCTTTCCAAAGATGAGGAAGAGACTCGAGGTAACAGGAAATTCTACAGTAGGATGCTGAGGATGACGTGAAGCAAATCACTGAGCAACAATGAGGTTTTAGAGGAAATGGAAACAAAAAAGAAACTTATACTTAAAAGCCAGGAAGAGTCTTTTGAGATTTCTGGTGAATATACTGAGGAAAGTGAGCTTGGAAAATCTGATACGCTCAGAACAGGTTGAAAGCTAAAGGGATATAGAAAAACAATACGTAATTTACTTAGTTAGTTTCTGTAAATGGATAGCTAAACAGGGTTTATGAGAAATTACAGAAACACTGAATTTGTTAAGATATAAAACAGACAGAAAATTGTGGAGAGCCAGGACTGTCTTATCCATGGGGCGACATGGCACAAAAGAAAGAAGTTGTGTGTCAGCAGATTCTGATTCTCAAAATGCCAATGACATGTCGGGAATATTATAACCAATCAAACTCCAAAATTTAGATACTAGGGACCTGTTCTGACAGAGGAAGGAAAGTGCGACACTGATATCCGAAGGGGTATTGGTAAGATCAAAAACAAATTTCAAAAGTTAAGCAGGCATTTTTTTAATCGTATCACCCCGCGCAAAGCGGTAACACTACTGATGTGCAGGGGGCTACATAAGAGTAAAAAGATTAATTAGAAAAGAGTGAAGAGAAAGACGAACCAGTTAGAAAAGAGCAAGAGAAGGATGGAAATACAGGTGTAATGACAGTTCCAAAGGTGGAGAGAAAGGAAAGGATACACAGGGCGTTGTGGAAAGAATTAGGGTTAAGTTGTTAAGAAATGAGTATTGACATTGCTTTTAAGTTCCTTTAGGTTGTAGCCGTCAGGAAAGCAAGAATATGGAAGCGAGTTCCACAGTCGGGAAGTGAGAGAGAAGCTGTAGGAGTAGAATTGTTGTCTGCATTTGGTTAATCTAACTGTGAATTGGTGGGACCCAGTTGCCAATCTGGTTGCACGAGTAAACACCTGTTGGAGAGGTTCCAGTGACTTAATTTCGTTGGAGCAGAAGCCATGAAAGTATTTCTAAAACAGACAAAGGGAGGCCACATCTCGTCGGTGGGGAAGTGGCTGTAGTCGAGCCGCCAAGTCGGTACTTATCACATTAATGATTCTCCTTTGGAGCCTATCGAGAAGACTGAGATGAACAGCAGTGGCGCCTGACCATATATGGCAGCAATATTCCATGCACGGACGAATGTTAGAAACAAAGTAAAGACTACTAAACTGCTATATGACATCTGTATAACATTTCCGTGTTAGTGATTGTATCGAAGTCGACTGGACATCAAACTATACGATTTCTCATTATGAGCCGATATACATACAACTCTTATCCAAGCCAAAATAGCTGTTTACACCATTTACATTATTCGGTCTGATGTTTTTGTCTTTATTGCTATATTCACGACGTTTCGGGTGTTGTACGCTCTCGCCTTCTTCAGGTGATATACGTTAGAATTTCCAACCCGAACCCTTTGAATAAGCTTCGTTTTCCGGACGCTGTAAATAATGTTAAATAGTTACAATACGTAATCTCAGAAATATACACAGACGTTAAACTTAAGTGTGAAATGCTTTTCTATTCCTTTCTTGCTTTTATCATCTGTTTTTTTTTTTAATCATATCACCCCGAGCAAGGCTGTAACGCCACTGATGTGCAGGGGGCTACGTAAGAGTGAAAAGATTGGGAAAGAGAAAGCCGGAAACCACATCCTAAACAGGGAACAAGGGATGAGCCTCTTCAGCTGTTCAATAGACGTGGGTGGAGTGTGAACCGGGCGATAGCTTAGTCTATCTACTCCAATTAAAAAAAAAAAAAAGAAATGAGTGAAAAGATTGGAAAAGAGAAAGCCGTAAACCACATCCTAAACAGGGAACAAGAGATGAGCCTCTTCACCTGATCAATAGACGAAGAAGCTGGAAGTGTCTTTTTATTCTTACTTGGCAATATTGTCGAAAATGATGTTTCCAGCAATACCACGAACAAAATATGCATGGACTAGATGAGAAATGTCAATGACATTTTAAAGAAAATTTAATTGCATGAATGAAAGATGAGAAACTATTTTCAAATGAGGAAATGAATGTATAATCTTACTAGGCTACCTACAATATCCCATAAACTGTTGTGGGGTCTCCCCTTTTCATGAAGATGGTCTCATCTAGAGTTTACTTATACTCCTGCTATAAAAGCGAGACGGAATTTACCGAGGTTTCACGGAGAACAAAGTGTCAGTATTTTTTTTTATAATCGTGTCGCCCCAAGCAAGGCATTTTACTGCCACTGTTGTTCAGGGGGTTACATAGGAGGAATGTTGAAAAATGAGAGGTTGCAGGGGGTGTCAGAAAGAGAGTAGGAGAGGAAAGAGATTACTGATGAGAGTGGGGCGGACGAGGAAGAATGTTATGAAAAGTGAGAGATTGCAGGGTGTGTTAGGAAGTGAGTAGGAGAGGGAAGAGAGTACTGATGGGAGTTGGGTGGATATAGAAAAGCATGAGAGAGAGGATGTAAGTTAGTGAGACAGGAGATGACTATTGAGTTTACATTTAAATTCTTGGAGACTGTAACTGTCAGGAAAGCAAGGATGCAGAAGAGAATTCCACAGGCGGGAAATGCGAGAAAAGAAGCTACTGGAGTAGAATTTGCCTTTACAATTTATTGGTTTCACAGTAAAATGGTGGGACCTAGTTGCTAATTTTGTGGCTCGAGTAAAATTTACATATAAGGGGCACCAGTGAGCTAAGTTCATCAGAGCAGAATAGTAGCTCTGTGTTCTACGCAGCGAGAAGATTATTACACAGCACCCGTGAGCTTCCAACGTCAGTCAGTTGAGTGCCATACGTGATACACACTTGGGCGATCATGTCTCTTTCGAGACATGACTGACTGGGCGGAAGATTATCCCGCAGTAGGTAGCCATTGCTTTCTACGGTAGACTGGTTGCCTACCAAGGCTATAGAATCCAATCTGTCCTGTTATTTAACCCATAACTGGAAGGAATAGACGGATTAATACCATTCCCAAGGGTATTTGCGCGTAAGTGAATGCAATGAATTCGGCTGGAATTCGAACTCGGCTCCCCGATTTCTCGTTCGGAGCCGATATCCAATGCACCACAACGCACATCCGCTTCCAACGTAGACATATACTACGGCTTCACTTCGGAGACTTGTATATATACTTCTTAACAACCTGTATTCCTGGACTACTAATCTTCGTTCAAGTTTGTATCCTTACGTTAATACACTTATTTTTCTATCTCAATTTCTGGTTGTTGTTCCTTTCTTTGTGTGGTTCCCATTCTTGGGATCCACAACATAAACATAACGAATAAACCTTATTTCAAGTTGTGATGAATCTTTGTCGCCAAATTGTTGTGGCCTTGTTCGGGCCCGGGGTGAGATACGGAAACATGAAGGTAGTTTCAAGCAGTGTATTAGAATAACAGAACAATATATACAATAATTAGTGTTAGTAATCAGCAGAGAGAAGTGTAAGACCGAACGGCATATTTACGCTGCATCTTGACTGTTTTACGACTATATCTAGACTGTCTCACAACTGCCTCTAAGCTGCATACCCGGAAGTAACTCAGGTTAGTATTTATTGACGGAGGAGGAAGAGTCCATTCCCATTGATAGGGCACCATAGCACAAGAATAAAACTTTGGAAACAGAAATAACTTTAAAAATGATAAAAATAAATCAAACAATAAGAAAAAAAAAGTTAAAGTCGCAGAAGAATTTTTCATACCCCCCCAGGATGTTTGATGTCCCAGAAGAGCAACACTGTACACCTTGGACTTCCACATTCGACTGTCATGGAGCAGGGTGATTGCATTGAATCAATTGCTACCTCTACTGCTAGCAAACTTGGTGCAATGTCGCCAGCCAAAGATTTTGCACATTTGTCAATCAACGATTCTTCTATGCATTGAATATTATTGACCTTTACGGTCTGGTTCTCCTACTGTGTATCTCGAGCTTCTTCAGAAAGTTCAAAGAAGGTTCCGTAATAAAATCAATCCTGACCTGGCATCTCGTCTTCAGTCACTGACGTGACGTGGTTTTCTGCTGTCTTTTCTGCAGATATTTTAATACCATCTGTTCTGATACGCTTTTTCTCCGACTACATGTATTTACGCGCGCTACTACATTGGCAATTAGGTCTCACCGTTAGGTCTCACTGTTGGGCTAGATACACGGGATTTCCGCTCAAGTGAATGTAACGAATTCGAATGAAAATCGAACTAGATTTCTCATTCTGAGACGATATACATTACACCAAAATTCATATCCAATCTAAAACTAGCTGTTTACACTATTTACAATATTCTGACTATTTTTTTTATCTTTATTACCATATTCATGACGTTTCGACCGTGTTACGCTCCCACCTTCTTCAGGTTATATTAGTAAAAATTTTGAAGTGAACCCTTTAAATAAATGCTTCGAAAAAATAACTATTCTAAGTTCTGTTTTTGCACTTCTCACCTGTGGAACACCCTTCAGATTTTGTGCTTACCGGCCATCTACAATCTTCAAGAATTTAAATGTGACATCAATCTGCGTCTTCTGACTTTCTTGCTCTTTTCCTCGTTTCTCTCTTCTCGTTCCCTCTCTCACCCTATTAGCCCAAGCGTACTTGTGGCTCTATTGCATTGAATGGGGGTGAAATGATAAAAAAAATTAAAACATGAAAGAAAAGTATAATAAATTTTGAATTTTTAGATAACAATAAAGTCTATGCTAACAAAAGAACAATCTTTAGGATAGACCCGTCAAAAAAAGGACGCTACCTGATAAAATAAGATACATGTAATTCCTAATTAGTTATAAGCGAAAGGACAATTTGTGCAGAAACAAGTGCAAAAGAAGATAATACACAGACTAGCATCAAAGCAACGCGATCAGAGAAATATTTAAAATACACAGACACGCACCCCACCCTTGCGAGCATGCACGCATGCGCACAAAGAATTATACGCATACAAAAACAAATCTAAAAACCATAGAACATCGTTTGGCTTTTACGAATCACCAGGGAGAGGAGCAAACAACAAATATGTCATTCTTGTCTACGGGCCGGAATTATTCCCCATTGATTTCTCTTGGGCATTCCCCCATCGTCTGCGCATGCGTCCATCGAACACGCAGCTCAATGAATAAAACAAACAGGTAGCGATTTATTCAAAGTGTAATCGACGCATTAGATTGGCGCCTTTGTATAATTCCTTTTTACCGCCCATTCGAAACTCAGTGAATTTTTTTCAAACAGTTTTTGATCTTCAGTTTTGAGATGAATGTAGTTTATCAAGGGAGAAGAAGAAACGAAACAAACAAATATTAATAACCAATAGACAGCGGTAAATGAATAAAGTTATAGGCGTTATTTATAAGCAAAATTCCGACAAAATGAAAAGTATCAAATGTTTTCGAAACTGAATGCTTAGAAACAACAGCATAGAACATTCAGAAAATAATTATACGTTTTGGACACTTAAAAAAATGGCGATGATAATTTTTCAAAAACACATCTCCGACTTACTCTCTCTTTTTATCACACATTCTCTATTTCTCTCCCTCTCTCTCGATATTTATACATATATATATATGTGTGTGTGTGTGTGTGTGTGTGTGTGCGTGTGTGTGGGTGTGAATGAGAGAGAGAGAGATAAAAAATAAAATAAATATTTGAGAAACAACAAAATATGGATTTATTATGGGGTAGCCAACATTATAATGTTTCAGTTGTTATAACCATCATCAGGGCTTATATTTTTAGTATTGAGAAGTTTTAAAATATTAAAAATGTAAGCCATGATGAGGGTTTTAACAACTGAAACATTATAATGTTGGCTACGCTAAAATAAATCCATATTTTCTTGTTTCTTAAATCTTTATTTTATTTTTATCTCACATTATCTGAATTTATGTTCCATTTCCCTTAATATATATATATATATATACAGAGAGAGAGAGAGAGAGAGAGAGAGAGAGAGAGAGCGAAAGAGTCCTACGTTGATGGCACGACTCGGATTTTCATGCGTTATGCAATCTTCAGGTGCATGTTACAAACTGAGTGTTTAATAGATTTGAATTTAAGTTTACTCGATGTCCATGAGAGCTAAATCTTAGAAAGTTAGTTTACTGCTTTTTAACAACAAGAGTCAAATTTCAAATTTAAACAGACAAACATTACATGTATATAAAGAAATTAGAATTAAAATTTTAAAAATAAAATTATAAAATTCAATTTTTAAAATTAGAAAATATTATAATGCTGGGAAATCAAATAAAATTGACGTAATTCATAATTATTAACAGTAATATTTGCGATAGAAAGAAAGAAAGTAAGAAATAAATAAAGAGGAAATAAGTATATATATATATATATATGTGTGTGTGTGTGTGTGTGTGTGTGTGTGTGTGTGTGTGTGTGTGTGTGTGTGCCTTTATTAATTCAGAACAACATATAGTAGAAGAGAAGAGAGATTAAGTCGCATAGAGCCCAGTCCGATAATAATATTTAATGACACTCCGAAAATATCAACCAACTCCCCACATGGGAGGATGCCAAGGTAGACGTGGCACAAGGGCATTTAAGTGGGAACACCGAGCAAAGGCAGAAATACGCTTTTGATGATCATACGCGTGGCTCCGATAAAGCCGGAAAAAGTGATTCCTGTGATTCGAGCAGGCAGGGAATAACCAGTGGAACGAATGGGGTTTAAGTCGTAAGTTCCTGGCTGGGATGAAAGTATCAATGCCATCTTTAACCCTTGAAGAGACCTCGGATGCACAGTCTTCAACGGGAAGTCTAAAAGCTTTGTTTCACGGGACGTCACACGGGAAATCGCGGAACGGCTCCCAGTCTGTTCTTTGGTAGCAGTAAGATATTCTGCTGGTCTGAGGCTCCTGGAGGGAGTGGAAGTGGAAGGAGATATTAACGGAAATCACAACATGATCAGAGTTTCAAAGAGGGAAAAGCTCTATGACATTAAAAAGGTTAGAGATAGAAGTGAAACAGATATCTAGCAGTGAGACAGTGCAATTAAGTTATTAGAGAAATGCACGGGGAATCCATGTTGGTAAAATTCTCCATAATTTTTGGATACAGGGATAAGTTTATGTATTGATTATAATAGAGAATCAGTCTCCCGAATGTATATTATATAATAACAACAGTCCATGATGGTTACAAAGTAAGGGATTGAAGGTAATTTTGACAACGTTCCTGGATATAGAGTATCCTCTTGCCATCTGTTGACCATGTCCGTCATAATATATGGATATAGAATATCCTCGCAGCACGTAATCTGTTCAATGAAACAACGTCAAAGATTATCACTCCCGAATCAAACACTCTCCAGAATCGGATTTGATCTCCAATACTCGGAAAAAGATGGCTGCGTTTATGCACGTCGCACTGAATATTTTGAGCTTCCTGATTGGTTAAGCCTTATATTAGTGAACTATAAAATGGGTTGGTTCATGGGTATCAGCACAGTATATATATATATATATACCAAAAAGTCCAACAATCCACAACTTGCGTAAGGAATTGACTGATTGAAAAGTTTATGGTATGGACACCAGCAAAGGCTGTGACAGATTTTTCCTGCCACTTACCATAGTGGGCATTAAAATCTATAAGCACAAATATATGAGCGAAAGGATGAGAGGAAATGGTCTTATCTATATTTATCGAGATGCTGTCAATTACGGAGCAGTTGCTAGATGAATGAGAGCGGTAGTGAAAGAAAAGATAGCTAACCGAGCATGGTAGATCGAAAGACGGGAATATATGTAGAAATTATCTGGAGATTCAATAGAGATCACCCTAGCTAGACATAAACGCCAAGTCCATGCATATGGACATTGGAATCATTCCTAAAGAGGGGAAGGTAACAAGAGAGATAGAAATCAAAGGAAAGAATAGAAGGTTAGTTTCACGGAGAGCTAAGATGCCAAGTCTACGTCCTACAGCACGAATGCTGGTGTCCCACAGGGCTCTATCCTTGGCCTGATGCTCTTCCTTATTTTCATCAAAGACCTCCCAGATGAGATCAAGTCCCAAGTAGGCATCTACGCAGATGACACTACAATATACTCCCGCACCAGTAAGAAACCTGTCGTGGCGGACAGACATAATCTCGCTGCTGACCTTGAGCGGGATCTACACTCTGTGGTGAACTGGGGCAAGAAGTGGCTTGTCAACTTCAATTCATCTAAGACCAAGCTGTTGTCTGTCAACCATTACAGACAACCTCTCCTGCCTCCCATAAGCATGGACCAAGTGATTCTCCCTGAGAGTAATACACTACGCCTCATCGGACTTACCCTGTCCTCAGACCTCAAATGGAACCACTATATTGAATCCATAGCAAAATCTACTGCTAAGAAGGTTGGGTCACTATGTCGATCCAGGATGTTTTTTCCACCTGAATCCATCCTGCATATATACAAGTCAACCATCCGTCCGTGCATGGAGTACTGCTGCCATTTATGGTCAGGTGCCCCTGCCGTTCTCCTCAGTGTTCTTGACAAGCTCCAAAGGAGAGTCTGTAATGTGATAGGTATTGATCTGGCGGCTCGACTGCAGCCACTTCCCCATCGTCGAAATGTGGCCTCCCTTTGTCTGTTCTATAAATACTTTCATGGCTTCTTCTCAGACGAACTTAAGTCACTGATGCCTCCTCAACAGGTGTTTACCCGTGCAACCAGACTGGCAACTGGGTCCCACCCATTCACAAGGCAGGTTAGCCAAATGCAGACGACAATTCTACTTTATTTTCATTAAAAATTAAACCTAAAATACGATTTTTAAAACTTCTTATAATTAAACCTGATAGGCACTCGTTGTTTGTTTTATTCAGCAATCTATATTTAAATAATTATCTGCAGCTTCAATACACTATATATATATATATACATATATATATATATATGAGAAAAATGTGAGAGAAGCCATGAAAATTTTGTTTAATGGATAGAGTTATTGTTATTATTATTATTAATGTTACTTGCATTTTGTATAATATATTAAATGCTCATAATGATATTTGTGTCACTACACGTGTTTCGACTCAAAAGCTGACTTTATTCAGGTGAATAAATTTTTGACTTTACATATCGAGATCAATTTGTCTTTCTGATGGCAGAAAATACTGTATATATATATATATATATATATACAGTATTGTGTGTGTGTATGTGTGTATGTGTGTGTGTGTGTGTGGACTGTGAATCGGTCAGAAATTTTATATGCGTGCGTGTTTGTTTGTTGATTTTTTTTCCCACTCGGTCGTTAAATATCTTCTGTTTTGGGAATAATTCAGCTTTGGTTGGCCAGAATTTTTTTTGTTCACACTGATTTGCGAAATTTGATTTCTTCTTATTTTCTCAAAATTGTTTTCAGCGATTTTGATTCAATTCTATGGGTCATCAAGTTCTTTTTGTTGTCTTGGAATACAAAAGTACTATTTTCTGCAATGTCACGCGATTTTCTTTTAGCGCGTTTGAATTCATTGTGAATGCGTGCGTTTTAGTTTTTTGACGTTGTTTTGATGAGAGAAGTATTGATCTTTTTTATAAATATTTCTTCTTGCATCATGAGAGTGTCATAGTCTGCATTTTGGTAGACAGGCATTACTCTGAATTTACCTCCACTACATTAGTGTAAGTCTTAAGAAACGTACAATTTCCTGTTACTGGCTAGTTTAATGTTACCTCTGTGCATGGCGACTGTTATACTCAGGCCTTGTGACACTCCCAATTATATTTTTTTCGCTTCTTATTGAAGCAACCCTTATTGTATTATATATATATATATATATATATATATATATATATATATATTGTCATCCGCAGACAGATCTGTTTCGCTGCATCACAGCTCATCAGTACGGTTAGACTCCGATTGCTTTGTTACCCAGGATTGAAACCCGACCGAAATGGCGTCAGTCGGCGACTCTACCCCTGGGCTATGGGCGTTCGGTGGAAGGCAGACTTTTTAGCGCATATCATTATACGCGCCCAATATATATATATATATATATATATATATATAAAGCAAGATATTTGTGTGTGTGTGTGTGTGTGTGTGTGTGTGTGTGTGTGTGTGTGTGTGTGTCTGTCTGTCTGTCTGTCTGTTTGTATGTCCTTAATACAAATCCACAATATTTACCCGATTCTCACTAAACTTCACACAAATATTTTTTAGGCTTCCGGTCAGGTCACAGACTAATTATTTTTTCTGATTTCTCCCCCAATATTGGAAGGCGATACACCGATATCCCATCAAGTCTGATCAAGATCAGCATTTCAGCCCTTTTATCTCCTGCAGAATTTGCTCTAACTTGGTAAAATTATAGTTTTTAGTCTCAAACATTAGTAGATCTCCTCCGACGACTCATTTTCCTCGATAGTGGAAATCGATAACCCCGATATTCTATCGAATCTGATCAAAAACCGATATTGTCATCAATATGGCTCATTTTCTTCAATTCAACTCCTGATAGATACAATAAGTTTTCATGGACTTACTTAGGTTACTTTATCCTTAGATGACTTATCTAACTCTGATATTGAAAATCAATACCCCGATATCCTATTGGGTCTGATCAAAATCAGGTTTTCAGCCCTTTTATTTTGGTTTTTGCTTCGAGTTTTACTAGGTAATAATAAGTAGGTATAATTGTAGTTTTTAGTCTCAGCCATGATACTATTTACTTATTTAGCCTTATTTAGGACTTAGTTAGCCTTCAAAATTCAGTTTGCAACGGAAAACTTAGTTGATATCGATACCGGAAATCAAAATTTGACTCATATCCATTCATTTTTTTCTTTCAATCTACGGCTTCGCTTTGACTGGAAGCACCTTTTGCTTTTTATTCTTTTGTGCCAACGTCCAAAGAGTCTGAGCTCCAGGACCATGGATTAGTTGTAAAATTTTTGCTACACCTGAGCAACGCCGGACTATACTGCTAGTATATATATATATATATATATATATATATATATATATATATAAACATATTAAACTTGGAATCCTTTAATTTCTTGGAATTCTGAATGAACTCATCGTCTGTGCTTTAAATCGGAACGCCACAAAATATATTAACTTTGGTTCAACAAGTCAAATGCACATGAAATATGATTACTCAATGAAAATCAAACACAAAATCCCGGAATTTTTTTCATTCTTTTCTCCATAACTCATTCTCTAATGAAGATTTAACTTTTAATTTTTTTTCCTGAAATAAAAGCATTATGCCGGTTTCACCCAAGAGCAGACTTCAGAGGCGGATTTCTGAACAGTGAAACTAAAACCTTCGTTCCAAGGGTCGTCACGAAGGAAATCACAGAATGAATTCCAATGTGCATGTTAATAATAGAAAGATATTCTGTCTGTAGGAAGCCTTTGGATGGTGGAAGAGCGGAAAGAGATATTTACAAATATCACTGCGTAATCAGAGTTGTCAAAAGGGTAGAGTTGCATAACATGACCTGAGTCAGGGATAAAGGTGAAGAAGGTGTTTAAAAAGTCAGGGTTATTCAAGATATGCGTGGGAAAGTCAGTCACTTTCTTGATAGATTAAGTGATTGAGAAGTTCAGGTTGTTCATGGCAGCAAGATCCGTTATAGAGTGTTTAATCTACTTTGTATAATGGGAATTAAAGTCACCGAAAACAAATATCTTTACGAACGGATGTAGGGAAATGGCATTGTCTGTATTGTCAGAAACACTACCTCGCAGAGAGGAAAGGAGCGTCAGAAAAATAAGGGACAGCGGACTGAGTTTAGTAGAGAGAGAGAGGGAAACACATGTCAGAATGGTCTGGAGATTCAAGCGAGAGCTCCCTAGCCACAGGGAGATGTTCGCCGACATAAACTCCCAGGTCATGCATGTTGACATTAGTGTTCATTCTAAACAGAGGAAGGTAACCAGAATCGAGAAAGCTTCTATCCGTCCTGTGAGTACTAAATTTCTTAAGCCCTTCTTCCACATTACGTGTGCCAGAAACCACAGCTTTCTCTTCCTGATGCTAAGTATAAGTTTCCTTTTTGTCTGCATCCTCTCAAAAACTTTTTTGTTACTCACTTGTTCGGTCCATGGTATCCTCAGTATCCTTCAGTAGAACTACATTTCTGTTGCTTCGAGGAGATTGAGGAGATGGCTCAGCATTTGCTACTATAAAGAATGACAGATATCATGTCACAGTTTAGTATCGTTTTCTTTGTTTCCAATGAAATCTTCCTGTCCCTCGATACTCTACTCAGTTTCTGGACTGTATCTTTGCCTACGTAAATACACAGTTAGATCTCGATCCTGGGCATGACGGTAAACTGCATGCGGCAGCAAGGCCTCTGATTGAGAGGTTTTGAGGAGCATGGAGTCACCCCTTAATTGCTGTTGTTCCCAGGTCCACCTTGACTCGGAGTGGTAGCACCTGTTAGGGTCCTGGCTATGGGCAAATAGTTAACCCACAAACTGGGATCAAAACACTATGAAAGTATAAAATACTTTATAGAAAAATAAGCATTTTGGAAGAGATAATTATTACCATCACACAGGAAAGATAAAATTATTCTCAGTAAAACATTTTTGAATACAAAATTAGAATACATTTTCAGTTTCCTAAAATAAAAAAAATAAAAACAAAAAAACGTTCGTTAAAGTCTGACTAAGTAAACCTTCTCACTATAACTGAACATTAAAAAAATACCTGAAGACCCTACCTTTTTGGCATTAAATAACCCACAGAGGTGTTGATATGCCGTTAAACAAAACTTAAGCTCAAAACGGTCGGAGCTGAGCTGTACACTTTCTGTCTACTGTTAGAACGTTTCGCAGGTATTTAAATTTCTGTACTTGGTTGATTTTGGTATTTTGGACATATAGCTGGCATTTTAGGCTCCTCCTTTTTTTTTTACTGATGACCATACATTCAGTTTTCTTGTAGCTTATGTTTAGTCCTGTCTTTTTGTTTCCTTTATCTAACTTCTGTAGGAGGTCATATAGTCTCTCCACGTTACAGAGGTTTATAGATACTGAGACAGGGAGTGACAGATATCGAAAGAATGCCAAGAAAGATTTAGAGGGAAAGAGAGAAGCTTGAATTTTAAACACTCTTGCGCATGACGAACGTAGAGAAGCGAATCACTTTCCGTTTGTATTGCTGTTTTTTTTTCTTATTTTGTTTCTTCTTACATGAGAGACGCGAGTCAATGCATGCAGTCGACTGCATTTCCAGGTGTGCAGTGTGCTATGTAGGTGAATATCGATCGAATAATCAATCAATCCTACTTCTTTCGACGGGGGCGGGCGTGCAGGCGACCTTATGTGCGAAGCACAATTGAATCGAACGTCGCTGAAATCGACGACATTTCTTTACTCTGGTTTGAGCAAACGTCAACGTAATCAGAAGTCAACACAAACCTATAAAGCTTAACAAAATACATTCGCTGTCTATATAATTTCAGTTTACTTTTTATTTATTCATTTATATGTATATTTATGTATTCGTTCGTTACCTGTCACTTTGCAGACGGCAAGATTATCAAATTTTACATCTAAATCGTTTGTCTATTTAAATAACTTTTTTTCCTATAAGCCGTCAGTGAGCGAGTTAAGTGCTATACGTGATACACTCTTTGGGCAATCATGTCTCGAAAGAGAACATAACTGACTGGGCAGAAGATCATCCCACAGTAGGTTGCCATTGCTTTCTGCGGTAGACTGGTTGCTGACCAAGGCTATAGAACCCAATCTGTTCAGTTATTTGACTCATAGCTAGAAGGAGAAGATATGTATTATATTATTAAATAGTAATTAGTGGGGGATCAGTATATTACTTCATAACAATAGAAAACCGATCTCCCACTTTATGCCCAGTAGAAGCTTTAATCATTTTTCTAACTATTATTATTATTCAGTTAGTCAGTCAGTTAAGTGCCATACGTGATACACTCTTTGGGCAATCATGTCTCGAAAGAGAACATAACTGACTGGGCAGAAGATTATCCCACAGTAGGTTGCCATTGCTTTCTGCGGTAGTCTGGTTGCCAGCCACGGCTATAGAACCCAATCTTTCCTCTTATTTAACCCATAACTGGAGGGAATAGACGGATTAATACCTTTCCCAAGGGTATTTGTGCGTAAGTGAATGCAAAGAATTCAACTGGAATTTGAACTCTCCTCCCCGATTTGTTGTTCCGAGTCGATATCCACTGCACCACAATGCACATCCATAAGCCGTACCTGTTTAGAAAATAAGCTATCAGTACTCTAAAAAAAGCTCAAAGAAAGTACTACAAATAAACTACATGCAGCTTAAAAAGAAGCTTTAATCTCTGGTGGACTAGGGTAAAAAATGGCTTGTAAATTTTAATGCTTTCAAAACAAAGCTGCTATCTGTTAACCATCACAAACAATCACTTCTACCCACCATCAGCATGGATCAGACTAGTCTTCTTGAAAGCGAAACACTGCGCCTCCTCAGCGTAACTCTCTTAGCAGACCTCAAGTGGAATGATTACATCGAATCCATAACTAAATCTGCTGCTAGGTAGGTCGGTTCACTGTGTAGGAGCAGGAAATTTTTTCTATCTGAATCCATCCTGCTCATATATAAATTTACCTCTGCTGTGTATTGAATACTGCTGCCATATCTGGTCGGTTGCCCCTGCTATTCACCTCTGTAGTAAAGGTAGTAAAGGAAAGCGAGAAGAAAGAGCTCAGCATAAACTACAAGAAAACTGAATGCAATGCCATCAGCAAAAAGACGAATTAATGACCTCCGATCCGTAGCAGACTGGGGTAACAAATGACTCGTGAATTTTAATGCTTCCAAAGCGAACCTGCTATCTATTAACCATGATAGACAACCACACATTAGCATGGATCAGGCTAGTCTTCCTGACAGCCAAATACTGCGTCTCCACGGGTTAACTCTCTCAGTAGCCGTCAAGTGGAATGACTATATCGAATCCATAGCTAAATCCGCTGCTAAGAAAGTTGGTTCACTGTGTAGGGCCTGGAAGTTAATCCCGTTTGAATCCATCCTGCATTTATTTACATATTAATTTATTCGTTCGTACCTGTCATTTCGCAGACGGCAAGATTATCAAATTTTACATCT
Source organism: Ascarosepion bandense (assembly GCA_037127315.1). Classification (NCBI taxonomy): domain Eukaryota; kingdom Metazoa; phylum Mollusca; class Cephalopoda; order Sepiida; family Sepiidae; genus Ascarosepion; species Ascarosepion bandense. The sequence continues at coordinate 2,959,114 of JBBBDQ010001353.1, forward strand.
AAATGGTTTGTCTATTTAAATACCTTTTTTTCTGTAAGCCGTATCTGTTTATAAAAATAGCGATCAGTACTCTCAAAAAATGTTTGAAGAAAACGCAAATAAAGCACTACAAATAAACTACAAGTAGCTTGAAAAGGACCTCCAATCAGTGGTGAACATGGGAAGAGATGACTCGTGAATTTTAATGCTTCCAAAACGAAGCTGCTACCTATTAACCATAATAGACAATCGCTCCTACACCCTATCAGCATGGATCAAGTTAATCTCCCTGAAGGCAAAATACTGCGCCTCCTCGGGTTAACTGTCTCAGCAGATCTCAAGTGGAATGACTACATCGAATCAATAGTTAAATCAATGGGTTAAATAGCAAGACAGATTGTTGCTAAGAAAATCGGTTCACTGTGTAGGGCCAGGAAGTTTTTCCCCTGAATCCATCCTGCACATATATATATTTACAGTGCATTGAATACTGCTGCCATATCTGGTCGGGTGCTCCTGCTATCCACGTAGGGGTCCTTGACAAAATCCAACAGGGAATCTCTAATGTGATCGATCCCGAATTGGCAGCTCAGATACAGTCACTTTCTCCCCGGCGCAATTTGGCTTCCCTGTGTCTCTTGTACAAATACTTTCACGGCTTCTGCTTCGATGAACTTAGCTCACTGGTGTCTCCTATGTATAAATTTACTCGAGTTACTGGATTAGCATCTAGGTCCCACCCTTTTACAGTGAAACTAATAAAATGTAACCGCAACTTCTACTCTAACAGCTTATTTTCTCGCACTTCCCGCCTGTGGAATTACTTTCCGTATACTTGCTTCGACAACTACAATCTACAACTACAAGAAAAAAATAAGGGTATAAAGGTAAATTATATAATTCCAAAATATAAAGCTCAATAAACTTATTTTGATAATGTTATAAGTATAATTTTAAAACATTCGAAGTAATTAAATGATCAAAAATATCAGAACGATTAACAAAATCATACTATTATAATAGATACATCATATCCAAGTAAAAATAGCGTTCATAATTCATTAGTACTTGATGTGAAAAACCTTTACTTTCAATAACAGCTTGATATATTTTGCTACATGAGCGAATTAATGTCTTGCATTCATAAACAGATATCTTCTCCCATTTTCTTTTAAAATTAGTCCATAGTTCTTCAACGCTTGTTCGATTCTTTTCCTTAGCTCTTTCATTTAGTAACCTCAACATTCTCAATAGGATTCATGTCTGATCTTTTATCAGGCCTCTCTATAACAGTAATATCCTCCTCAGAAAGAAATGTCTTCACAGATTTCGCTGTGTGACATGGCGAGTTATCATGTATAAATACAGCTGGTTGATTAATTGCAGTTCTCTAATTAGGTACAAAATGTTTCTTCAATATCTCTTTGTATACAGTTGCGTTAGTTTTACCGTGTAGCCTAACAAGAGGTCCCGTACCATCAAGTGAAATCATGCCAAAAACCATCACACTTTCTCCTCCGAATTTAACGCTACTTTTAGTGCAATGAGGACTGCGTCTAACGAACCTTCTCTCGTCACAACCGAATAGGTAAAATTTTGATTCATTGCTGAAATGAACACAATCTCAGTGTTCTTATGAGGTGTTCAGTGGCAAATTTCAATCGGCTTATTTTATTCTTTTTAGAAATGTAAGGCTTCGTAGAGGCTACTCGACTGTTCAGATTTATTTCATTAAGTCCTCGGGAAATAGTGTGTCTTGATATTTTAATGCCAAAGTTAGCAATAGCTCTTTTTTTTAATTCTTTACCAGTTCATCTGTCTTCCCTTGCAGTAGTTTTCCTAGACCTGCCAGGTGGTTTCTTGGCTTCACATGACCCAGTTTCCTCAAGTTTTCTTAAAATCCTATGAATAACACTTTTAGGTTTCCCCACACACTTTGAAATATCCCCAATCGAGAGTTTATCGTCATTACGTAACTTGACTATCAGTTTTCTAATTTTCAATGACGTCACAGATTTTTTCGCCATGTTTACAATGCAAGAGCCAGTAAAGAGCCGGTGTAATTTAGTAAAATAGAATTTTATATTCTTACCTTAAAAAAATTTTCAATAATGCAAAATAATTATTAAATTTTATGGATTTATTGAATCGTTCTGATGTTTTTGATCATCTTATTTTTTTTTAATGTCATATAATTATTCTTAAAACTTTATCAAAATAAGTTTATTGAACTTTATATTTTGGAATTAAATAAATTACTTTTATATCCTTTTTTCCATGATAAAATGTTTTTTGAAGCTTTAAAATAAAATGTTATTTCATGTTTAGACTTTTTCTTAACATCATTCTGATCTTTATGCTCGCTACTGTATATTTTAATTCAATTACAGACATAAAAATACTACTGTAATTAAAAAAAGAGCTTTAAAGATAATTATACTTACTTTTAGACGGTCTTTGGTACCGAATGTCTTTTCCTTAATCTGTCGCCATTTTCTTTGATTCAGGATAATGTTTTAAAAAAATCATGCAGGATGAATTCCGAAATGGGCAATAAAATCTTATAATTATCAGATATTTTTGGATTTAAAACAAATAAAATTTATTTTTTCTCTCCCACTCTATGATTTTATTACTCAACCGAGTGTAGGTGTTGCCCAGACTGAGTTGCAGTAAAAGGCATTTTTAAGAAGTTTAATTTCAAACTCAGTCAAAATGCAGAAGATTATCCCGCAGTAGCTTGCCATTACTTTCTACGGTAGATCGGTTGCCAACCAAGTCTACAGGATCTAATCTGTCCTGATTTGAAACCCATAGCTGGAGTAAGAAGCGGCGGATTTATATCTTTTCCAGTGGTGTTTCTGTGTATGTGTACTCTACGAATTCAGCTGGAATTCGAATTAGGCTCCGAGCAGATATCCACTGCGCCACAACGCACAATGCACATCAGCATCCTCCTAATACACAGGATCCCACAACATATATCATCAGCCTTATCATACAGATGTTCCAACAAAAAGATATAGTTTAGTTTAGTTACTATTTAGCCCATAGCTGGAGAGAGTAGAGTTAGAATCATGTATTTTTTAAAGTGTTTTGATAGAAAATAAAAGCAACACTTGAGAACAGAGTTTAAAATGGGATCAAAGTGTAGTATCTGTTCTCAGATACTCACTTCCTGCTTGCCGGCGTGGAAGCTTTGACAAGCAACGACTAGATAAAACCAGCTTTGTACCCAGTTACCACGTAAGCGCGGGCTGGGTAATTTTTTACCAATGGCCTGAGCGTGCGCGCTCAGGTTGCCAACGTTAATAACTGACCTTGTGTCACAACTCGCTCCAGTGGGGAAGTAGAGTAAATAAGGCATAAGATATCTAATCGAGCAAACAGATTATAACTAATTCGCCATCTCTGTTACCGATTAAGACATAGGAAGGAAAACATTTAGAAAAAGAAATCAAATTCATCTAATTGAGGAGAGATTTTTTCTCTTCTTTTTACCTCTTTTAAATGTATCACTTTTATCCACTTAACAAGATATTTTTAATGCTGTATTCATTCCTTCTTTAATACTGAAAAACAATTAGTGAATTACTATCTTTAATTAAAACAGCCACTTGTTTCAACTAGAAGGAAACCTAATGACTGAAAAATACGAGAGCTGAAGCTAAACTTAACATAAATTCACTCTAGAGTTACATAGTAAACGTCGTTTGTCCGACAAAATGCGTAGAGAAGCTAGATCAGTCAGTTAATTGCCGTACGTGATACACGGTATTTATTTATACCTGGCAGACCAGGTGAGTATTGTATTTACCCTGCCCTCCCACTGGAGCAAGATGTGACACAAGGTCGGTTTTTAAAGTGGGGAACCCAAGCGCAGACGCTCAGTCTACTTGTTTAAGATTACGTAAACTCCGCATACGAGGTAAATGAATTTAAATCTTATCTTATCATGTCAGGACTGGTCTCAACATGTCTAAACGTGTCTCATTTTGGTCTCATACCTCTTCTACAAATAGCAGGTAAGTATTTACTTCGTTCCCCCGCTAAGACGCGGCTGTGACGCCAGGTCGAAGTTTTATGTGGGAGCTTTAATGCGTGCGCGCGGATAATGGACAGAAATTGCCCATTCTCCGTAACTGCCAGTCGCGCTGGCATCGCTGGCGACCACCGATCCACCGTTTGGTTCAATGGGGTAGCACCGCCCCGGTACACTGTTCCCCGGGACCTGGCACCTCTCAGTATAATTCTGCTCAATTGCATGTCTATCCTCGGACAGAGATACAACGGAGCCGCACTCTACCAAGACAGAGACGCAACTAGGACATGAATATCCACACCCACCACAAAAGTGCCAGGTTTTGTAGCGGGTGGGGATCTTGTTTATTGAGACACTAACCGTAATATTTTTCTATATCTATTTTTCATAGCAAAGAATCTACAACACACACCGGTAGGCATCGTATATAGGCTGATCAGTCAGTTAATTGCCATACGTGATACACGCTTAGGTGATCATTTATCATTCGAGACATAAGGTACAAGAATTTCCCGCAGTAGGTTGCCAATATTTTCTGATGTAGTTGACAACCAAGGCTATAAAACCCACTCTGTCTGCTTGAATAGCTGGAGGAGGAAAAGCTGGAGGAGGAAAAGTGAGATTAGTGATTTTCAAAGGAATTTGTGTGTAAGTGAATGAAACGAATTCGACTAGAATTCGAACACGGCTCTCAAATCTCACATTCCGAGCTGATTGGAGTAGATAGACTAAACAATTGGAGTAGATAGACTAAATAATTGGAGTAGATAGACTAAACTATCGCCCGGTTCACACTCTACCCACATGGATTAAACAGGTGAAGAGGCTTATCCCTGGTTTCCTGTTTAAGATGCGGTTTCCGGTTTTCTCTTTTCTAATCTAAACCGATAAAATGCAGCCGTAACTTCTACTCCAACAGTTTCTTTCCTCGCACTTCACGACTGTGGAATTCTCTTCCAAACGATTGCTTCCCCGACGGCTACAATCTCCAGGAGTTTAAATGTAAGGTCAATACACACCTCCTAACACACTAACCTGCTCCCATTCTATCAAGCACTCTTCCCATCTGCCCGACCCTCATCCTCGCTAGCCTTACTCATCTGTCACCTTTCTCCTGACATTCCCTATGTCTATCCACTCCTTCTTTTTACCTTCCCCTATGTAGCCCCATGCGCAATAGTGGCAGTGGAATGCCTTGCTTGGGGTGAGATGATTAAAAAAAAAAAAAAAAAAAAAATCTTCTCACTCTTATGTAGCCCCTTGCACATAAGTGGCGTTACCGCCTTGCTTGGGGTGATAGGATTAAAAAATAAATAAATATCCATAACACCACATCACTCAATACCTACCGTATAATTGCCATACGTGATACACGCTTAGGTGATCATTTATCATTCGAGACATAAGGTACAACTTTAAGATGTTTAGCTCAAAATTCCGAGTTAGACCTATTATACATTCTTCCTAAAATCAGATCTGTTTCTGATTCAAGCTACACTAATTTTCACAAATGACCGGATGTAAACGCTACGAACACCAAAAAAAAAAAAAAAATCTGTCAGCTGCGCAAGGTTTTGCACATATCTTCCGGTTTTACTCATACAATCAAAAAAACCAATAGCACCCACACCCGACTAAGAAAACAAAATAAAAACTGAATTTCAACCTAAAAAAGAACACAGAACCCCGTTAAAGAGATTTCGGCAGTTGGACGGCATTCTGACCCGTGTTTATACAGTCAGTAAAGTACTATACGGGATACACGCCTGGGTGATCATGTCTCGAAAGAGACATGACTGAAGTTTTTCTCGCAGTAGATTGTCATTACTTTCTTGCAAACCAAAGTTATATAATCCAATATGTTCTGCTATTTAACCCATAGCTGAGGAGAGAAGATATGGATTAATACCTTTCCAAAGGAGTTTTGTGATTAAGTGAATGAAACGAGATCTAGTGGAATTCAAAGTTGACATTACAATTTCTCATTTATTCATTCCACTACAGCGCACATCTAATTTACACAATCAATTGTAAAGCGATCTCCTATCTCCCTTAGACTCGACCAGCTTGTCAAACGCCGTCAACCCAGTAAGTTACAACTCATCCTTCTTTTATTTCTATACGCTTATTGGATGTCTTTTACGACTCCATTTATCTCTTTTTCTATATTTCATACGAGAGAATTCTACACTGATGTTCCATCTGCAGTAATTTATTTTAGCATAATTGTTTATTTCTCTCTATATTTTCGTTGTATCTTCATACAACCACCGTACGCTTAGTAACGCTAAACACACTTTCATTTCATAACACTTATACCTACGGTATTAGTCGGCACTCAGACATACGGTAGAATTTGTGGCGCAATATTTAAAGATGTCGCTAAATTAAGTTAGGTCCCAGTATACGATAACCTGTGCCCAAACTACTCTAGGTCGTACCTCTTAGCTTAGATATTTACCTCATCACACCATTAGGATGTGATGTCACACAGGGTCAAGTTTATAGTAGGGAATCCAACCGCGTACGCTCAGACCAGGTCCAACAATTGCCCCGCCCCTGCAACCGATCCATCCCTCCAGAGTAATGGAGTAATTCAACCTCAGACATCTATTCCTTGGGACTTGGCACCTTACAGTGTTTATTTTTCTGAGAAGCGTGTCTGTCCACGGAAAGAGATGCAACTCAGTCGCATTCTGTTCAAGGACAGAGACGCAATTGGGAGATATTGATCCCAACCTAGCAGGCCAGGTAAATATTGTATTTACTCTGCTCGCCTACTGGAGCGAGATGTGACACAAGGTTGGTTTTTAAAGTGGGGATCCCAAGCGCAGACGCTCGGTCTACTAGTCTAAGATTACTCAGTCTCCGCAAACGAGGTACATGGGTTCAAAGTTTATCTTTTTCAAATCTTATCTTAGCAAGTCAGGACTGGTTTCAACATGTCTGAGCTTGTCTTATTTTGGTTTCATACCCTTCTACAAGTGGCATGTAAGTATTTAACTCGTTCACCCACTAAAACGCGGCTGTGAAGCATGGTCCCGGTTTTATGTGGGAAGCCCTAAGGCCTGCGCGCGGGCAAAAGCCAAAAGTTGCCCAGTGCCCGTAACCGCAGGTCGCGCTGGCCTTGCTGGCGACCACCGATCCACCGATTTGGTGGAATGGGATAGCATTTCCCCGGTACACTGTTCCCCGGGATCCGGCACCTCTCAGTAACATTCTGCTCAATTGCATGTCTATCCTCGGACAGAGATACAACAAAGCCGCACTCTGCCGAAGACAGAGAGGCAACTGGCACATGAAAAAACATCAGCTGTGACAACCAGGTTTTAGTAGGGTGTGTTCCAAGTCCTACTGCAGCTGTTCCCTTCACCCTGAAATGATGAAAATGGGCCAGTTATGTCATCTGATATATAGTAATAACATAATCCAATTTCAAGAGCCTACAATAATTTTAAATGCATTTTAAATGCCTCTACAAAATAAAGCTCGGAAACTTATTGAAAGCACACTGTACCCGGTATGTTTCATGTTATCGCTGCGTATCGTATGTTATTGCAAAATATTGCACCCGAGAAAGATTTACACTAACAAATGCCCGATCCCGGGGAACAGTGTCCTGTGGCCGCACTACCCCACGGCAGCAGAGGGGTGAACCAGGTGCTCGTCAACGAAGCCAGCCCAACCGGCGGTTGATGGGACTGTGCCTGTCCGTACGGTCGGGTCCCTACCTAAAAAAAGACCGTGTATCACATCTCGCTCCAGTGAGGGAGTAGGGTAAATATCCTTACTTTCCTGATAGCTATAATCTCCAAAAGTGTAAACACAACACCAATTGCCATCTTCCGTCTACTTGATCCCCATCCACCTTTTATTCCTTTTTTGACATCCTCTGTATTTTGTTTTTACGCTCACTGTAATCCCCTGCGCACCAGTGGCAGTCTTGCCTTGCTTGGGGTGAAATTAATATATATATATATACATATATATATATATATATATATATATATATATATATATATAATCTGTTTTGGATTATATATATATATATATATATATATATTAATGCAGGTTTCATTGAATAATATAGACAAGTTTTGTCTATTAATTTTGTGTAGGATCCGTTCATACCGTCTGATATACTTGATGGTGATGTCGTTAAAAGACAACAAAAAATCACAGTATTTGTTGAATTTTTTATCAGGTCTAAGCTTTCGGCTCACATAAGCCATTATCAAAGAGTAAATAATAACACACAGTAAATGAATTAGATGTAGTGGATTTAGTGTAATATATAATGAACTTAATTCTTTTGTTAGAGTCTGTCGGAGAAATATTAGTAGTCTGAGTATTATTTCTTCTAGTT